>PVIC010055645.1:0-11163 GCA_004025085.1 Thryonomys swinderianus
AAAAAACAAAAAAAGAGAAAGAAAGAAAGAAATCAACAAATAACAAGCGCTGATGTGGCTGTGAAGAGAAAGGTATTTTTCTTAACTATTGGTGGAAATGTAGACTAGTACAATCACTGTGGAAATCAGTGTGGAGATTCCTAAAAAAATCTAGCAATGGAGGTTCCATTTGGCCCAGCTATTTTCCTTCCTAGTGTCTTCCCAAAAGAATTGAAAGCACACTGTCACAGTGATATATCCACACTCATGTTCATAGGAGCATAATTTGTAATAGCTAAACCAAATGCCTATCAACTGATAAATGGATAAACCTGATGTTGTTCTGTTATATAATGGAGTACTACTCAGACATGAGGAAGGACACACTGGAGACATTTCTAGGTAAATAGATGCACACTATTAAGTGAAATAATATAGACACATTATTAAAATATCACATTATTTATCTGCCATGAGGAACTGAAAGTGTAAATAAGAACAAAATTTTTAATAGATAATGTGAAATAGGAAGAAAATATTCAAATAGGAAGGGGCACTAAGGATGAAAACAAAGGAAAACGAAAAATGAGAGAAGAAAGATAAAACAGATGCTATGATTTTGTAGTTAGGGAAAAAAGGGCTGAAGGGAGGAGGAGGGAATGGGAAAAATAAGAATTTAGTTATATCATGTACAGGTATAGATTCCATATGATGAATGTGATCGTTATGTGTGTGCAAATTGTACCAACAATTTTAATTATAATATAAGAAGCTTTTAGTTTTCATTCTTCTCTCCCCTCATACTTCTATATCCTCATGTAGTAGATCAATTTGTGAATACTCACACTGCTTTCAAGTATTAGCCTGCTGTATTTAATCCTTTTTTAATGTCATTATAATCAGAAATCTTCTTGATGTTGACTTTTTTCTTTCACAATAATTAACAATCACTTTTCTTGCACCATGCCTAAATTCTAAAGCATATTTAAAGTTTAGCTGACTTGTTATTTTTAAAATTTAGAAGTGCTTCAATGAGGCACTTTATTTTTACCATCAAACATATAGCCTCCCTTTCTATTTTAGGGATTACTTCACTGCTTATAAATTTATGGGGACAGCACATCTTTCCTCTTTATAGAAAGTTACTTCTGCTTTTTCTTTACCTCCAAGCAGAAGCATTCATCCTTTGTTATGCAAGTCAAACTTCCATTAAAGTTTCTGAATGTAGAACTGTCACTACAGAGATCAACTGGTGGCTAAAAGTTTCTATTCCTGTGGAGTCCATAACCAAGACAACAATGAAAGCCCACCCAATTGTTCTCACTGACAACTGAACTCCAGGGACTGTAGCAGTATTTGTTTTTCAGGACATATTTCATTGGTCTAGAATTAGGTTATTTAAAATCAAAGGCAAAACTCCTACATAATATTATTCTCAAAGCCATCATTGTACTCACTAAAACTGCCTAATTCGTGACAAGTTATATAGCTTCCAACACTAATTTACTCATCTGTTTACACTATTTGATTGCTACGAAGAACACAGATATCTTGATATGAAGCTGACTTTGGTTCAAATTCTGACTTCCGGTGTATAAATATTATGACAAAATGAATTAACAACAACAACAAAAAAAACAAATTCTAACAGCAACAGTTAATATGTAATCTTGACTACTATGTGATTATAAATAACTAATTCAGCTTCAAACTTACTGTAAAAAACGCAATGAATCAAAAATCAGAAACAATGTATTATTAGCAGTGCTTCTGCCATTTTAACTCATAATAAACAATAAGTCCTCCATCAAATACGTAAGATTTTCAAAACTCTCTAGTTCTGAAGCTATTTGACATAGAACCCACTTTCACGTTTCAACAATGTGATTATATCCTGGCATCTTGTCTCTTGAAATCTCTGCATATGTGCTTGTGTTGCAATTATAAAGCGTAAGCGATACTTGCTAGGATTTGGGGTCACAGTGTATCTTCTTCTAATGTCTTGGAGATCACGCATTGCAAATCTTGGCTGGCATCTCAATCTGTAGCTGCCTTCCTATTCTTTCAGAGGCAGTTAAATCCATTTCTTTTTTGATAACTTGGATAGTCTGCACTAGCTGTTTTGTGGATACCTGATGACTAAGTAATATTTAAGGACATCCTACAGTTATGAGTCAAACATGGGAGTGACTCCAGAATGTGCCACTTTAATTAAAGGAATGACTCTCTAAGGGTGGAACTCACACTTCTCAGATATTGGCAGTTGACACTGGTACTTAGACCAGGATGCACAGATAATGCAAACATGAAAGCCAATAAAAAAATGTCTCTTTATGAGAAAATGAATAGCATTTCTAACTAAGTAAAATGAACCTTTGTTGGTGATTTAAAGTACAAAATAATTTTTGAACTTCTCACAACTTTCCAAACAGCTAGAGAGCCTGAAATTTTGCTGGGACTTAGAAAATGTTGCTGAATTATAGTCTCAGAAATACTCTCATATTAGAGTTGTAATATGCAGTACCTGCAAGTTCAAGAAAAAGAAGTTTATTTCAGGTCATGGTTGTAGAGGATTCAGTGCACAGGTGGCTGGCTCCGAGCAGGAAGCATGGCTGCACAGCATGGCAGAGGAGCTGAGAGGGGGATCCAAGACTAAGACATTCCTTCCGCCCCCTCCCCCAGTGGCCCACAACTCTGTCCTCCAGGCTTCACGTCCCAACATCACATGTAGGGATGACATCATCGGTGGCCAAATCCACTGATGAGTATCATGCCTCTGTGATCCGGTCACTTCCCAAATGGCCCGTGTATGACAGTTTAAGGCTTTCAAGATGACAGACATCTCAGGCCAGAGATTTAGCTCAGTGGTTCCAGCACCTGCCTTGCAAGCGCAAGGCCCTGAGTTCGATCCTGGTAACCACATACAATGCTGGACGAGGAGACTCACGCTCACCAGCAATCAATACCACATAGGACAATGCCGGGCATGGTGGCTCATGCCTATAATCCCAGCACTCGGGAGGCAGAGACAGGAGGATTGCTGAGTTTGAGGCTTGCCTGGGTTACATAGTGAGCTCAGAGCCAGCCTGAACTACAAAGCAAGACCCTCCCTCAAAAAAAAAAAAAAAAAAAAAACAAAGATGAGACATCTAGATACAAACCATAACATAGGTTAGATAAATAGTTATACTGAAAGCAGTCATTTCCTAATGTGCATATAGCCCTTTATTGATACTCAAGATTTAAAAGTATGTCTTCTAGAATGCATGATTGATATGAAATAGTAAATATTCAAAGGAAAATGGGATTAGGGGTAAATAATGAGAGGAAAGAAAAAACTTGATGGTATAAAAAAGGAAACAAAACTTGTGAATTATAGGGATGGGGACTGTAGGGTGGGTAGAAGAAGGGGAAAAATGAGGATTAAATTATGTCATATATGGGTACAAATTCTCAATGTGGAGTGTAACTGTGATGTGTATATATAATGCACTAATAAATTAAATCAAAACATTGGGAAATCAGGTTTCAGAAAGACACTTAATAAAGTGAACAAAAACTGAGTTAAAGGAATTCTACCTTAAAAAATGTATAGTAATATAAAACGCTGAAGAGGAGAATAAACATGATAATAAAATAAGTTTGATACACAAGAAAAGATTGTTAGAACATTAAACAATTCTGATTTCCAGGGGTAAAATGAAGTACATCCACATGATTACAATGCTCACAGTGAACTACCAGAAACACAGTCTGACTGTATTCACTAGTAACATAAGATCCTTGCACGTCTCACACCTGGAGGACTTGAAGCAGCATTATCCGGACTCCAGCTCTTCTTCAAATATAAACAGCCATGACTAACATTGGAGGCTAACAGTAATAAGAATCCAGGCAAATGCAGACATGCCATTAAATAGGGTGATGGACAAATGGAGAGAGAGAGAGAGAGATAAAAAACTGTCCCCAGGTTCCATATTTGCAGATAGCTGAGTGTCAGCAGTAAAAATATTACCTAGGAGGCAAAATATGTCAAATTTTAACTTTTTATGGCTAAAGTTGGACCCAGTCAAAAGGAAACCTAAGTGAGGCTGCTCACTACAGTATCACCAGTTTTACTTGCTGGTTCTTTGGTTTGTCATAATGTCACATGCTTCTCGAGGTTGACATCTCTAAGTGACTCCTTTCCTCTTACACTCTCACTTTTTTCTTTCTCTTGCTCACTGTTTCTGTGATCGCCTCCTCTCATGTCCATTTCTTTTTCCATCTCACAAAAGCTCTCATATTTCCCGAGATAAGTTAATGTTTATATCACAAAAATAAAATTGGTAGAAATAATGGTCACACAAAACATATCAGGATTGATTAGTAGAAAGTATTTTAGCTGAAAACTGACTAATCAATCAAATTTTAGTGAGTAATTTAACAGTCTCTGTGCTAATGAAAAAATTCAGCAAAACAGAAAAAAATAAAAATATTTTAACTATGGCATATAATGGAGTAACTGATGAAATAAAATGAACTAAAATAATCTTATTTGGGAACAACGTTCTGTATAATATTTTTGTGTTGATAGGATTCAGGGAAAAATGTTCTCTTCAAAGTACAAGTACAAGGGCTTCTAAAACTAATTTTTATGTCTAAAATTTTGTTTTCCTATCTAGCATTATTTCAAGAAGTTTGTCACTAGGTAAAAGGTAGTATTCCTTATTAGTACATGTTATAAGCCAAAGTATTTTATTTTTAAACTTCCAAGTTCAGCAGTCCAAAACTCGAATACAGCTTACTCTTTAAGGCAAGATCCTGCAGTAATGGGTTCATATTGAGCTTGCCATATTCATCTAAAACTTTTACAGAAATAAGAGAAAGCATTTTATCATAAAAATAAAGTAAAGGTTATCTTGTAACTTCATTCCATTTTGGAAAACTGGTATTTTTATCTGATCATGGTTGTTTCTTATTTTGTCTGAAAATGTTCTTTCCCTGTAGAGAAAATAAGAGTGTTTCAACACTGTAAAGATGCACAGCTCCTTGAGGAAGCACTATTTTCCCTGCTGGGGAGATCCAGGGTGCATGACTCAATCAGGCCATCACTTAGGCCAGCTGTGATCATGTGGAAGGAACTCATGGGGAGGGGGTAGCTTCTGAGATTTTTTAACCAGAGGGGAAAGGTTTTCTTCCAACAGAAGAAGAAAATCTCCAACTATTACTTCCACCCAGGATGTAATTGAATTGATGTCCACTGCTTCTTGGAGAAACAGCAGACTTAGTTGGAAAGAAATGACAATCACATTTATTATTACATGCTGAAGATTAGGTAGATAGAAGACACACACACACACACACACACACACATATATATATATATGGATCCATATATTGATATATATGATATATATAAATATATATCATATATATTATATGGGGTAAGGTGTTCAAACTGAGTTTGTCATGGAGTCATCTAAAACATGATATCTATATCATATATATGATAAATATATATTAAGCATAATATAGGTCAATGCTAAATCATCTTATATATTTCATCAAAAAGACTATTCCTGCTAAAATATATTCTATGCCTCCTTTCTCATCTGGCCAAACCATGACTCTCATGGAGAGACCTTTCTCACCCACCTTTTCTCATACTCAACAAGCATCAGAATCAGAATAATCAGAATCTATTGTCTGTCTCCTATTTTGTACACAGGAGAAAATTGTACTCCTGCATGTCCCATTTATTTCACTTATGAGTATGGCTTCAAGGGGCATCCATTTAGCTACAAATCTCTACTTTATCTTTTTTATGGCTAAGAAGTACTCCATTTTATGAAGAAACATCTTTACCTATTCATCATCTGATGGACTTTTGGGCTCTTCACAAGTTTTAGCTACTAAAAATTGTGCTGCTATAAACATGGGTGCACATGTCACTGTTGTATGATGCTTTTAATTCTCTTCAGGATATAACCAGCAGATAAATGGCAGAGTCAAACAGGGCCTCTAATCCTAGTTTTTTAAGAATCACTACAATGATTTACACAGTGGTTGTACCAGTCTACATTACCACAAACAACGGAGAAGGGTTCCTTTCTCCCTGCAGCCATGGCAGCATTTGTTATTGGTTGATTTCTTGATAGCAACATTGTGAAATTGGGAGACAATGTGAATAAGGGAGGGGGCAGGGGCAAACAAAGAAGGAAGAGAAAAATATGCATATATAAAGGAAAAAATTGAAACAAAGATTATGTACATGGAGTTAGCAAGGCTAAAGAGAGAGCAGGAGAATGGAAAAAAATCAAAACATATCATGTACAGGTACAAATTCTCAATAACGAATGTGATCATAATATATATGTAAAACGTACCAATAAACTAAATTTGAAAAGGAAATTGTGAAATAGAAAATATTCAAAGGGAAATTTGGTGGGGGAGTGAGTAATGACCTGTAAAGAAAAAATGTGATGGCAATTTTAAAAAGGGAAACAAAGCTTATGTATTTAGGGGTCAGGATTGTGGGATTGGTAGGGGAATGGGAAAAATGACAATTTAATTATGTTATCTACTGGTACAAATTCTCAATATTAAGTGTGATCATGACGTGTATGTATAATGTACCAATGAAGATAAAAATTAAAAAAGGAAAGCCCAACTCACATAATTTATTAGGCCTAGAGCAGTGATGGAAAAACTTTTAGAGCTTTCAAAGCTCTAAGAAAGAAAAAAAAAACTGATGGTAAAAATAAAGGAAAAAGAGCTTGTGTAAATAGGGCCAGGGGGTTGTAGGGTGAGTAGGGGAAGGGGAAAAATGAGAATTAAGTCATGTCTTATATTGTTACAAATTCTTAATGTGGAGCATGATTATGATGTGTATATATAATGTACCGTTAAAGTTTTAAAAATAAAAATAAGTAAATAAATAAACAGCCAGTAGCATGCAAAAGACTCAAATCTTTCTCTCTAGTTTTAGATAAGTTCAAATATATGGGGGGACATTTCTAGCTTTTTAGCATTATATGTTGTAAAGTAAAATTCACAAGCTCTAATGCCCTTTGGGAAATAAAAAATAACCAAAATTACAGAGACAACAATGGAGGCACAGGAACAGGAGTAACAATAGACAGATTCCACATTTAAAGATATTCATATTCAAAACTGCTTCACAACCTTGCTAGCCAAACTTCATGACTGAACTTCATCGATGGCTAACAGTTGTTATAATCTGGCAAAAGAATGTTAGACCTAATTTTTGAAGAAGAGGCTTTTTGTAATCTTGTCTACCACCCGTCACAAATCATGCATAGAAATATTTACTTTTTCTTAATACAGAATCCCAGTGAACTCTCCATGAATAATCATCTATAAATTATATATCCAGGGCCCTGCATTATCCACTATAGAGAACTATTGGGCTGTTGGGCATAGAGCAATTAAACTTTGGAGGATATTTTGCAAATAACAAAAGATAAAAGAGGCTCAACATTTTATTAAATACACGGATAAATGATGGAATGAGTCTATAATCCTTTCAGAGCTGGTCAATCATCACTAAACTCAGTTATATCCTGTCCCCTGAGTTTTATTATTAACCACATTAATGAGGAAATACATCACAACTACATATGGTTGATCACATGACAATAAACTTCAAAGGAATGCCTCACCCCTGTGACAGCCTGCAGCTTTGTTTCACTGTTTTATCCTGTTCTTATCTCTCAGAAGGGGGCTATGCTGGCTTCGTACTTGCTGTTTCTTGCCTGACCAGAGCTATTAATGCAGAAGTGACACTGTAATCATTCTGACCCTGCACTTTAAAAAACTGGCTGTACCGTTGATCTATTTTTTGCACCTCTGAAACTTTTAGAAAAACAAAAAAAGACTAATTGAGTTATTTAGCACATTTAAGATAAGTGCCCTTTTCTGTTTTTAATTTAAATGTTAATGAAATTCTGGCCACATTTAAAAATTCTTCTATAAATAATGAAACTAGACACCAATTAAAGAGCTAATAATACATTTAATAAGTTTTGTTTCCTATTGAAATTTCATGTGAGGCTTTTTACAGAACATTATTATTTGAAAAGCAAGAAATTATGAGAAAATAATTTCAGAGAATGTCTGAAAGATTAATGAATATAATTCATTTCACATTTTTATCCTAAAAATACTGATGTCCTTTAAATATTCTATATTCTTGCAAAGAAAGATATACTCCTTTAATACAAAAAGATATTTTCCCATTAACTACTTTCCCATCAAACTTAATTTATGAAGGGAATAGAATTAGCATTCTTTGAAAGGAATCCAATACAATATATTCTGCATAGTTATTTCACTACATTCTTAATGATAAGCAATTGTTCAGGCTAAGGACACATTACCCAGACTGTGGTACACTAGGACATACCACCCTAACACACACCTTTTTGGCATATTTTAAACTAGCTATTCTGAGAATCTGAAGCCACTGGAGTAGGTCTTAAAACCTTTCCTTTTTAAAAATAAATGTATAGTATATACATTCTGCATTAATGCAAATACCTGTATCAGGAAGAGGGCTGCTCCAAATAAATTTTATTACATTGCAAGCCTTTTATCTATTCAAACTTCACTCACCATATATTGCCACCTCCCAGCCTTGCATAACTCATGTCCCCACGACCTCCTACAAGCCCCAAACTCCTATTCCTTTCTTTAGTCTCAGACGCTATAGAGAAGTCCCCAACTAATGTGCTGCCCAAGCAATATACAGTTACTAAAACTTTAAGGTGTAATCCTCTTCCACAGCTGGACAGCACCGGGGAGCTGCCACTTGAAGTGAAGTCAAGGGAGCAAACAAGCACTGAAGACTTTCAGGACACCAGGGAGCCAGACCAAGACCTCTGGAGGATCAGGTGTATATTAAGTCCACTTAAAATGGATTTGTATTCACTTATATTTACAGTACATAATATGTGCATCCCTCATGTGGAGTTGGAATTTGTACATCACATATCTTCATTTCCTTTTGTTTGTTTTCTTTTCCTCCTTTCTCCACCACTTGATCCCCTTCCCATCTGAGAGAGATTTATCTCCCTACTTCCTATTATCTTTGATTTTTTTCTTTACTTCTGCTGTGGGCTTTTGACTTAGGAAATTTTCAACTTAATCATAGATTTATTAGGATGTAGGCCATTCTAAATTGACAGGCAGCTATGTAAGTTCCAACCATCTTGCCCTTCTCTGAGTATTATATTTTATGTGTCACCCATCATACCCAATTAAATATGATTTTCCATCTGTGTATCTGTCCTATTTGACTTACTTTGTACCATTGTCAAAGACCCTAGGAAAGTAGAGAGTCACTTCCCTTCCAATATACTATATATTGAATGAGCAGTTATCTTTTATTTTGAAATGATCACATGGACACCCAATCATACTAAATCTTCCAAACAAAAAAATGCACAAGTGAGATTTGAAATCTTATTTTCATGACAACAAATTTTGTGCTCATTTAACTCTACTAAATCATAATGTCAGAGAATGGACATTTACATGATACATACTCAAATAATTTAGAACAGAGTATATGCAAACTTTATCATAAAGATTTAGAAAAAAATATAGGTTAAGAGAAAGATACTGGGAACTTTTAATCTGTGTTCTAAACTAAGAAAATTGACATACCATAAATGTTGGGGGTTAGCCTAAAATTAAAAAAAAAAAAGAACTTTATGATGCTGGTACCTGAAGGGCCCATGATTATCACAGGATGACAATCACAGACTCTTAGCTCTGTTAATAAGACATAATTAGAACTCATGTCATTTTTTGGCCTTTACTTGGTCATACTTTTCACTCTAGAATCAAGCAACAGTCTGGTCCAATTCAGGATGCTCAGTTCACCATGTGGGCAGGTGATATTTGTAAAGGAGAGAAAAAGAAGTGATATGCAGAAAATAGAAGTGGGCCCAGAGACAACCCAACTGCTTATAGTTTGTGTCTTGTCTATGGTTTGAATAACCGATTGCTTGTGATTAGCACTGAGACTCAGATACTCATTGCAATGGCCTGTTAAAGTCTGCTGTGGTTTGAATAACATCCCCTAGAAGCCATATGCTGAGGCTTCGTGGACAGCCTGCAGCAATAATGGGAGGGGTTGGAACTTTAGAAAGGAGAGCCTCATGAGAGGAAGATAGACTACTGGATGTGTGGCATTGGTAGCAATATCAGTGCAGTGACCCCTTCCTTATCTCTTTTAGCTGTCCACTTACCAAGAGATAAGTAGTTTTATCATATGTTCACTAACATAACACTTTGCATGGCCACAAGCCCAAAGGCAGTTAGCCAAAAGAGCTCAGCAAATGTTAGCACAGATAAATCTTTTTTGAAGGCTGATTATCTCAGATATTTTGTTGCAGTAATGGAAAGCTGACTAAAATACAGTTCATTCACACAAGTTAGAGTCCTACCTCCCATGTATAGGGAAACCTTCAGGTCAAATTTATCATTTCACAGGTATCTTGTTGTAATTTAAAAACTATAAGAGCATGTCTCATAATGTAAGTGGCGGATGATTCCAGATGATACAAAGTACAGCCATATGTAACAGTGAACCAACTAAAGAAATTATAACCTTGTGTAATTTTTTAATTGAATTCTTTATTGGTACAATTTATATACATCTCAAAACCACATATAACATTGGGAAATTTGTACCAGTATATGCCACAAGTTAATTCTCATTTTTATCCATATCCCTACCCACTCCCCCTCCTCCCCCCTTTATACATGCTCTTTTATTTTCTTTCTGTATCATATTTATTCCTTCCCCTCATCACATTCCCACACCATGTAATTTTTAATATAACACAAAAAAGAGAATGTAGGAAAAGTGTAAAACTACTGTCAATACTTTCAAGATGAATCTTCTAGTGTTATCATCAACCAAGTCAAGAGCAAGAACATCAGCACTCCCTGGAAAGCCCCAATTTATGCCCCTTTCCAATCTTTAGGTTTCCGTTCTTCTAGAAACTAACCCTTAATTTCCAAACCTCAGACTACCACTTTCTGTCATTTTGAGCTCCATGTAGGTCAAATCATACTGTAAACATTTGTGTACAGCTTCTTCCACTTGACATTATATCAGTGATTGTGAATACAACAGGGTTGGTCATTTATATTACCTTCCTGTGAACCCCT
>PVIC010055646.1:0-11155 GCA_004025085.1 Thryonomys swinderianus
TGAGAAGGCAGGTCAGGTTTCAGAGGGAAGAAAGCTCCTGGAAGTTTTGGGGGGGAACCCAAAGTAGGGCACTAGGTGGGCTCTCTGTCTAAATCTTTTTGCATAAGCAGAGTGTGGGGATTTCCTCGTGTGAACAGATCCCTAGAGATTCCCCTGCCCTCTGGGCTCCATGTGAGAGGCGGTGTGCAAGCCGGAAGTGGCATCACCAGAGCCCAGTCGCGCTCACCCAGCCAGGAACTGGGACTTCCAGCCTCCAGAACCACGGACAGTTCCTGTTTTCGCCCCACCCAGTCAATGGCACTTTGTCAGGAAAATCCTGCCTGACTGAATCATGCCCCAGTGTGCCTGCATGTATGCCTGTATGAGTACTGGGGCTCAGAACACGGCACCTCACGGCAAGCGCTTTGACGTGTTGCATGTTTTGAGCTGAGAGGCCAGAGGGACTCATGGGCAAGTGGATCTTTGAACTTGTCCCGTCCTCCTGCCTCTCATTTCTTTTTCTCCTCACATAGGTTAGGAACTCGAGCTCCTCTTTAACAGGAAGCCACACGGCCGCATGTGGCCACTCTCCGCCGCCCTCCCTTCCTCCCGAGCTTCCTCTGGTGATGGGGTTGAGGCTGATAAGCCAAGAGAACACGGATTGGGACAGAGGAAGCCTGGAGCCCACGCACACAGCCCGCCCTGAGAGCGCCCGGAGCTTGTGACTGTTGAACCACATTGCTCTGTATTGAGCAGTGTTTTGCCACAACCGCCCGCTTCTCCCATCAGACTCATCAGAAAGCGCACACTTTGCCCTGGGCACTTCTCCTGACCCCTGGCGGTCCTTGTGCATATCACACATGTGACGAGAGACTGGATAGTCTTTAGAGATTGGCTTGTTGCTCTCAGTGTAACGCCTGCACAGCCCATATGTGATTCTGCAAGTTCCGCACACATCCATAGTTCATTCCCTTGTACTGCCGAGTAATATTCTGCACGGACTAACTTTTGCGTGGAGTGAGGAAAGCACTCTATCAAGGCGCTTACTGCCGAGGCTGCACCCAGGGAGCGTTCACAGGGGGAGACACTCCTGCCGTCCGTGTAGACACATGACACCATTTCTAAAAAAGATGCTCAGTTACGCAGCAGCCTTAGGACTCGGAGAGCCTCATCACCCAGCCTAAGTGCTCAGGTGCGAACCGTGCTGGAGTCTAAGTGGACAGAACTCCCTCCTCTCCTGAGTCTTCTGGACTTTCAGGAGCACATCAGCTCCAGATTCCTGAGACCACAGATGCAAAGCCCTGAGCAGAGATGCGGGAGACCGAGGACAAGGCTCAGGTCGATTAACATATGTATGGCGAGGCTGTGTCATTCAATGAAGGTTTGTTCTGTCAAAGAAGCTGAGCCCCAAGGAATCCTACTAGCAAAGCCCGGGAGCTGGCTGGAGCCTCTAGAGGGGCAGAGGAGCTTTGCCTATTGTACTAGGCCAGATTGGCAGAGCCGGTCAGGCAAGGCTGAAGCCTCTTAGCTGATGACACTAAGCATCAATCCCCAGACGCACCCTGAATCTTCCCAGCCCCTTCTAGGCTCCAGGCTGTTTGTGATTATCTCTGAGGCCCCATGCTGGTCTGTCTGCTGCAGATAATGCAGAAACCATAGGAAGTTCACTCAGTGTGAGCTTCTCATTCTAAAATCAAACCAGTACTTCAATCTGAGCTGGCTGCCTGAGTCCACGGTGATAGGAGGGGTTGGTCAACAGGGACAAGTTCCCAAGCACCGTGATAATTGCAGGACACGTTGGTGCTTTTTACTGAGTGCTTAGGCGGTGCCAGGCTCCCCAGGAAACCCTCTCATACATTTCTCTTGTGTGGATTCCTGGTCGGTCCTGCTGGGTGGGTTCACTCACGTCCAGAACCCAGGTCACTCATTCCAATCCACAGTTAACAAGAAGCAACATGAGGATTCAAACCTGTAGAGATTTGACTTCAAAGTCTGGGCTCTTGACGCAAATATATAGATCTCAGTTACTGTAAGTTAAAACATGGGTGTTTGGATTCTATGCATCTGAGAGTCAGGGACCACCACGGAGACACAGGGCAGGTGTCTTCGCTCTGGGTTTTCTCGCGGTAGGTGCAGGTGTCTTTCCTTTTTGCGAGGCCTGGTGTTCTTGCTGGATGAAGACTGTGCAGGAAGGAAGGAAATGTGTCCATCTCCAGGGCAGCAGGTGGGTCGGGAGGACCTGAGAGCTCCTGAGATAGACAGACTGCCTCTTCCCCCAGGCTGGGCTGTTTGGACAAGAAGGAAGACACCTGTTGGAAACGTGTTGAGGACCCGTGACAAAGACCTAGCCCACCTGCAAGCCCTGTATGGGAAGAAGCTTGCTCCTCTGACTTCCTCTCTTCACCTCAAGCTGAAGTCCCTTCCACCCCCTCTTCCTTTTCCATTAAAGCTCTGTCTGTGTTCTCACGGTTTTTAATTTCTGTTATCACTGGGTCGCAAGACTCCATGTGTGGCACCACACTGACTGTGAAAGCCTGGCTTATCCATCTGCTCCTGGGAGAAGGATTAGCCTCTGATCTGTAAAGCCCAAGGCCGCAGCCCCAGCCAGGTGCATCTGCAGGCCGAGGGCGGCAGGAGAAATGCGGCCCCGTAAAGATGTGCAGGGGCTGGCGGTCTGAGTGGAGCTCCCGCCCGAGGCCTGGCAGGCCAGACCCACCCGGGGGGAGGCACCCTGACAGGTGGGCACAGGAGACACAGAAGTGGGACCGTTTTCCAAAACTCAGGAGACTCACGGCAACCAGCCCGCCGAGGCCCAGACCGTCCGCCCCCGGCGAGGAAGTCCTCTGTGTTCACGCGGTGGGCAGGGCAGCTGGGCCAGGGCCGGCCAGCTTCGTTCCCCGTCTCCGCTTTCTTTGGCCCTTTCCCTTCCCCTCCCGCCTCTTCTGCCAGGCTTATCTGAGTCAGTGCTTAGCTAAATCTTTCGAAGTGATGCTGTCTGACTCACAAATTGTTAATAACAGCCAATTCAGCTTTCCGATGTTTTTGAAACTTTGTCTATTTATTTGTGGTGCTAGGGATCAAACCCCAGGCACCACTTGGCAACCCAGCTGCACCCCTAGACTAAAATTTTATAAGAAGAAGAATAACACCAACAACAGTAATATGAGTGAGAATAAAGGAGCCAACACTTGCTGAGTGACTCCCTGGGCTAAGAGCTGGTCTTTGTGTTTTAGATGAACTGTATGTAGATGAATGAGTATTGATCTGCAAAACAAACACTTGAGATCAAACAATACCACGAGTCACAGATGAGGAAACTGAAGACGGGAGAGGTTAAGTACTTCAGCCAAGGTCACAGTGTGAGGATGTTGGGACCAAAGAATCTTTATTTTATAAGTCACCCCATCTGATGTTTTAGTTGTAAACAAACATTGTACTTTATAAAAAGGTCCTGTGTAGATGTGATATATATATTCTGTAAAAATAACTTGTGACAACTTGCTAATTGTGCTCATTGTGTGAGGTCTCCTAAAAACCCCCAGACAAGTCAGTAAGGTTGCTGAACTGGTTGCACTGGTCGCCAAGTACAGCGATTTCCTGAAGAGCTTAAGGGGACATAGCTCACATAATTAACCGGTGAGCTAATCAATAGGGCTGTTCCCACCAAGGATTTCCTTTGTTAGCCCTCCCACAGGATGACTATTTCCTATTCCCCCTCTACCAATGACCACCTGATAAATATGACAGATCAAACTGTTAGCCAATTATTAGAAGGTTTAGGTGCCCCTCCCATGTGTAACCTGAAATGCCCTTAAAAAGGGCCGGTAGCCATTCTTCGGGGTCTCCAACCCAATATTGGTAGACCCACTGCATGCTGTGCTAATAAAAGTGCCCTTGTTCATTACATGTGTGTGTTCGTGTTCCTCAGGATAGCATGATCCAGGCATTGCAAGGAACCTTCAGGACTCAAAGTAGACCACGTGTGTGGAGCTCATGTCTGGCACAGCCACGCCCTCCCCCAACACAGTCAGAGTCTCACTCCAGGTGTGGGCGCTGCCCGGTGTCCAAAGGGCACCATTGGGCCCTTTAGTGAGAAGGGGATCCAGATGCCCTTTGGCTTCTAGGAATATCCCAGCGGTCTCTTCTCAGGAGGGGGGATCTGTCAGGATGGGTTTTGGATCAAGAAGGGTCACCTAGGACACAGCTCTGGTTAGGCTTACACCCAGGGAGAGCGTGCTCTGTGGGTGGAAACTGCGTGCAGGGCCTGGGGAGCGGGCACAGTGGAGAAGCCAGGGGGTGCCCGGGTGGGAGGAGCCCACACAGGCACCTCAGTTTGGTGCATTTGGCATAAATCAGGTTAACTTTTTTCTCTATTTTGTGTCATGCTGGTTAAAATATCTGGAGGGAGGGAGAAGACTCAGTGAAATTTCTCAGCGTGAGTTCTCACACCGGCCTGCCTCCGCAGCGCCCTCTGCTGGAAAGGGGCAGAGCCCCTGAACTCCCCCCAGCCTCCCAGCTGGGGCCCAGTGCCAGAGGGCAAACCCACCAACCAGTGTGCCAGAAGAGGGCACATGGAAGTTGGGGGCCCAACTCAACCAACCCTTCGGGGGGGGGGGGTGCGCAAGCCATAGCAGCCACACTGCTGAGGCCGAGGAGAGGCAGCCCCCGGGGGCGGAGACCAGAGGGGGAGGAGCAGTTGAAGACAAAGGAGGTGCCGCTGCCCTGTCGCTGATGAGAAGCTCTGCGCCCTCAGCAAGCTCTCAGGGACCCAAGGAAAGGCCGCTTCCCTCAGTGCTACTGGAATGATGAAAGCAGACTATCAAACTTCGGGCATTTTTAATTTGGCCGTCTTTAAATTGCACACACACGCGCGCGCACACCCACCCACACACACACACACACACACACGTCTAGCCCCATCTATTTCTCTCCCGTTTTTACCTCTACGGTCTCTTTTGTTTTCTAGTCAAGTGAAGCACATCGCATGACAAACGAAAATGAATAAACCTTCCCTGGATGGGCCAGACAAAGCGTCTTTATGCAAACGTTGCCCCAGAAATTTCCCAAGAATTCAAACTAAAAATTAGGGTATCTCTGAAAGTTTGAGAAGATATGAGCTCCTTAAAAAGAAAGGTAAAAGGAGATGAAATAAGTTCAAAGATATTTCAAAAGGAAGAACTTCAAACGAGACGTTTCCAAATGGCTCCTTTGGTCCTAAGGAACGGGGCCCTGTGCAGAGCGGCCTGCTGGGGGCGCCTGTCCCCCGACACGGCCGGGTCAAGGGGCAAATCTGAGGCTGTGGTGCATATTTAGATCCACTGAAGACAGAGAGGCCCAGACGTTTTTTATTGGGGGCAGCTGCTTTTAATTTTTGCAAGCCTTTGAAATCATCAACAACAGGATGCGTTTGCTCACCACTAAAAGCCCAAACTTTGCACAAAAGATGTTCTTGATGTGAGGTCTCCAGAGGGCAGGAGGTGGGGACCCCTGGCCGCCACACCCTCCCCCAGGCAGCCTGCAAGCCTTGGTGGGAGGTAAGGTTACAGCTAGGAAGCCGCTTAGAGCTGTAAGACTGAGACTTCAAGAAGGAACATCGCACAAAAAGAGCTTTCAGTTCCTTAGTCTGGGTGGGGTGGGGTGGAAGGAAACAGTCCTGCATTAATATTCTATTTTTAAGAAAAGAATTGTTCTGTGGTCAGATGAGAGCAGCCCGTCTGGCTTCCTGAGAGGTGTGTTAGGGAGCTTGGGTCTCTCGGAAACCTGGCACAGAAGAAACTTTGGCAACTTAGCAAAAGCCAGTGTGGACAATGAGCCCTTTGTTCTAAGGAATCTATTATTTGGAAACATGCTTTCCTAGATTTTGTGCTTCTAATTGGGCTCCATCGAAAGAAAAGCACTGGGTGCTGCTGTCCGTGGTGGGAGACTTTCTGAAACAGGTTTTCTCCGTGAGTTTGCCGCGTTCTCAAGCACAGCACAATGAAGCAACTCACATCTGCGCCGAAAGGAAATGCATCTCCAGGGTGGCAGGCGGTTGGGGCACCAAGCCGTGCGGGAGTGTCTGGCATCACGCAGATGAGTTCCATGGCACTGCCAATGGCACCGTGCCCGTCCTACAGAGCTACTGATGAGCCCATCAACCAGCACACTCTCCAGGGCTTTAGGTTCAGGGAAATCTAACTCAAGCTGAATTATAAAGAAAAAGGAAGCCAGCATAGTGGCCCACGGCTGTAATGTAAACAGCATAGTGGCCTCACTCTGTGAAGCTGAGGCAGGAGGGTCACAAATTCAAACTCAGCCCGGGTAGCTTAGTGACTTAATGAGAACCTGTCTCAAAACAAAAACGATAATAACAAAAAGGACTAGGAATGTAGTTTAATATAAAAGCCTTGGGTTTAATTCTTAATACGGAAAGAAAGAAAGAAAGAAAGAAAGAAAGAAAGAAAGAAAGAAAGAAAGAAAGAAAGAAAGAAAGAAAGAGAGAGAGAGAGAGAAAGAAAAGGAAGGAAGGAAGGAAGGAAGGAAGGAAGGAAGGAAGGAAGGAAGGAAGGAAGGAAGGAAGGAAGGAAGAGACTCAAAGAGGGACTACATTTCCCACAAGGCCACATCTCGGGACTTCCGATGGTGTGGAGATACTTTCCATTCTACCTCATTCACTCACTGGGCTGGACATTTCCAAGTTAGGAAGAGGCGGCTGCCGGCAGGTGCGGGCCAGTCCCAGCAGCTCAGCGCTCCCCAGGCAGAGCCTGGCCTGAGACCAGAGGAGGCTCCATTTCACCGGCTCCTAGAGCTGGTGTGCGGCCGGCGCCTGAAGAAGGGCAGTGCGTGCTTTGCAGCCAAGAGGGACATCACTAGGTCCAGCAGGAAGTGGTGCAGTGGCCAGAGGTAAACGTCTTCTTCCCGCCCGTCAGCGGCGCTTTCTCAGAGGCGCCTCGCGAGGACGCTGGCTGAGTGGCGGGATCCGCGGCCTGCGTGTCAGGAAGCGGCTCCCTGACCGTGAGCGCAGACGCCGGCTGCCCTGGGAGATTCCGAGCAGGCTGCCAAGACTGCCACGACCCAGGCGGGCCCCGGCCGGGCCCGGCCTCCCTCCTCCGTGGCTCTGGCCGCCGCTGGGCACAGGGAGACAGCTCCGTGGCACTGGGTGGTCCGCGACGAGTGGACACTGCTGAAGGACATCACCTGCCTGTGCTTGGGGTGTCCCGTGCGAGCAGCTCCAGCCACGGGCCTGATCGCCCTGGGCCGCCCCGGGTCTGAGCTCCCGCAGGAGGGTGGGCTTGCGCTCTGGGGCTCGGTCTCCCCCACGGGCTCCGCTTCTTCCTGCGGCAGCTGCTCCTGCCAGGGCCCCTCGGCCACTGGCTCCGCGCAGGACTCTGCAGAGGGGCTGCCGGCAGGAAGTGCAGGGCCCCCAGTCGCTGCCCTTCCGGGCTGGCTGGTCGCCTTCCAGGCGTCCCTGTCCTGAGCAGCCACCCGGAGTGGGCGCAGCACGGGCACTCCTTGAGGTGAGGTGTTTTATGCCAGGTAGCTTTGGGAGACGCTTACATTTTCCATTTTTGTTTTGTTTCCCGATGCTTTCTAATGATAGAAAGGTTAGATTTGTAGAACAGTTGAGCACTCAGGGTGGATGGGATGCGGGTTATTCAGCCCCAGCTTCTTGTCCAATGTGTAATATCCAGCGAGCACTGGTGCGGCGGCGTAGTGACAATGTCCTCCGGGTGTCACGCTGGAGTGTCCCGGAGAGGGGTGGAGGGGGTGGGTCATGGAGAGGGGTTTAGAGCTGCTGTGCATGGGAGGCCTGTGGGCTCCCAGTGTGCCCTGTTACCACTCTGAAGGTCACCAATGTGTGGGTGACCTTCAGAGTGACCCATTCTTGGCCTAGAGCCGTTTGGCGGCCTGGCAGCCCCAGGAGGAAGCTCCTCCACGACCAGTGTGCCAGGACAGAGACGGGCAGATGAGATGTGCCAGCGGCACCAAAGACACGATTTGGGCGGTGAGCAGGGGTGGAGGTGCGGGGGGGGGGGCTGGCAGGGAAGCGAGGGCGGCGGGGCCGCGGGCTGGGCTGCAGGGAGCTGGTGTTTGCATCGCGAGTCCTTTCTGCGTGTGGCTTTGTCAAGCTTTAGGGCAGAGCAGGTGACATTTCTGCTCTGTGGGCCTGCAAGGCTGGAAGAGGGAGAATCTCACTCCTCCTACTCGCTGGCCATTCCTGTCTGCCCTGTCAAACACACTGCGAATCCAGGCTCTGCGGTCCCCGTGGCAGAGGTCCCCTTGCTGTCCTGTCACTGCCCTGAGGGTGAGGACGTGGCCCCGGTGGCTAGCGAGGGACATCTGCCGGTCCAGTGTCACACAGTGCAGATTCCGACATTGCTACTCCATCCCATGGATTGCTTCCAAACCTACACCCAAGTCAGTTCTTTTTTTCCTTACACGTGCACATTTAAAAATTTAACTATGTTTATTTAAATGAAACCCCTATGATCGTTGGTGCAAAGCCAATGTCGTCGTCCACAAGTTCTAAGCAACACAGACAGTAAAACAAATGTTTGCTGGGCGTGGTGGCTCACGCCTGTCATCCCAGCACTCGGGAGGCAGAGGCAGGAGGATTGCTGAGTTTGAGGCTTGCCTGGGCTACATAGTGAGCTCAGGGCCAGCCTGAACTACAAAGCAAGACCCTGTCTCAAACAACAACAACAACAAAACAAATGTTTGCCCTCTTACCATCAAAATCTTTCTCCTCCCATCAAAGATGGGAAAGCGGATTTGCACAGCCACGGGGATCTTCATTCAAGTCCTTTCTGTTGGTTCGCCACTGATGCACGTGCTTTTGAGATTGTTTTGAGGATCAGCAAAGGTGACCCAGACCAGCGCGGCAGTACACCAAGCTTTCGAGTCCTGTCCCCAACCTCCTTCCCACCCACAGGGACCCCTGGAACGCAGAGCCGGAAGTCCTTTGAGGGACTCTGGGGGGCGTGCTTGGTCCCTGACAGGTACAGCTGCTGGGAAGATCCACGACACTCAGGGAGAAGAGCCCGAATTAGCCACATCACACATTAGCTGAAAATCCCCATCAGTTCAACAGGACATTATTTATTGTAATTTATGGAAATATATTAGTGAATTTCCTGATGTAACTGAAAAGGCCTAAATTATATTCAAAGGAGAATATTTAATGACATGTTAGAAGGTACTATATTTGAGAGCTATTTGTTAAAGTGCTTCCAATTTTGACAAACATTTGTAGAAGTGAATTTTTTTTATCTTCAGGGAACAGAAGTAATATATGGGTAAAAACTTAGCGTAATGTTCACAAATGACATGGGGGAAAAATAAGAATTCAGTCTTGACGTATTTTCTCTGTTTTGCATAATAAATAAGGCATCGCTGGCTTATGTACATAATTATCAGAACTCATTTTTATAAACCAATAAAGAATGTTCAATCAGAAATTTTGTTAGAATGTTCAGTTAAACAGATGGTAAAAGACTCTTACAAGGGCTGATTCATCTAATAAAAAAATCTCAGGATAAATTAATCTGATTTCATAAAATCAACGCAGACAGTCACAGCTTGTACCGTGTTCTACGTGTGGTCGTTACCCCCAAAGAAGTTGTCTCCACGCAACAGTGACACCAGCTCGACCTCTCCGGGCCCTGCTGAATTCGGTCCTCATCTCTGTCCCTGTGCGTTTGCCCAGGTGAGTTACCTCCTCGAAGAGGATGCGACGTGTGTCTGGCATTTCCCGGAGCCCCGTGTCCAGGTCCTTCTGCGCTGCCGCGTGTGCCTGCGTTTTCTCCCCTTTCCGTACTGAGCGATGCCCTGCGGGTGTGGGGTGTTTTGCTCATTCATGCCGCAGTGATCGCCGGGAACGGGACATCTAGGAGCACGAGTCCCAGGTGTGTGTCTGGGTCCCTGCGTGGAATTCTCCTTGTTTTCCACCCAGGACTGGAATCGTTGAACCATCTGAGTTTCCTGAGTCAGCTCTGTGAAAAATGCATTTGCCACGTTCTTGTGCAAAATGAACCATCTGGCTATTGGCCTTGCCTGTGCGGTTAGGAAGGAGACTGGCTTGTTTATTTCATGAAAACTCCGACGTGTCTGGTCACGCAGCCCTGTTCCCCGAGAGCCTCCGGTGTCCAGGGAGAGGTCCAGACCCAGGCCCCGGGCAGAGAACAGGCCACAGCTTTTCTCAGGGCGCTCGCTGCTGACGCGGGGACGGAAGCGCTGAGCAAGGCCGCACGTCGGAGTGGGAGGAGCGGGCGCCGTGGCTCCTGCTCCGGCTGCGGTGGCGGCCGGGAGGTCCCGCAGGGCGAGGAGCAGAAACCTGAGGGCTGAGAAGCAGGACCCGGAGAGAAAGTATTCCAGGCTGCCAGAGAGCGGTCGGGGGCAGCGAGACAGGCCGAGGCCGAGGGCCGGCTGGAGGGGAGGCCTGGGCTCCCCGAGATCGTCGGCCTCGCGACAACTTGGCATTGCCACCTGAGGATGCTCGGGGTCTGGGGCTGGAAGTGACGGGCGGGTCCCTGTTGGCGAGCACTGGCGAGGGCCGGCGTGGGGCCGGTGCTGCTGCGGTCGGCGGCGCCGGGCGCGTCTTCGGAGGAGCCTAGAGAGCAGGTGCGCGGGGAGCGTGTCGGACGGGGCTCTTGACGCCCGGGTCGCTCTGGCGGACGTGAGACTCTTCTGGCGTCTGTTCCAGGGGGCTCTGGGCACCCGTCGCTCGCACTTGCACCACCGGTCAGGACCACTGCTTAGTGCTCCGCGAGATTCTGTACAAATGGCCGGATAAGAGCAGACGGCACCAACACCCGCGGTCATCAGCGAACCCTTGAAATCCTACTCAGCGGAGACGCGGACACTGTGAGGCGGTGGGCAAGCAAAATGAGAACTTACAAGATTTTATCCTATAAGGTTGGCGTGAACAGAGGAGTCAGGTGTTGCTCACTAAGACCTGGTGGTAGAAAGATGATAAAAAATGAGAATATATGTGATCGAGTCTATTTTGAATGCACGTTGCTTTGGGCAAACGAGGATTATTGCCAGATTTGATATGAGGAGTTGACGTCAGGCACCTACATGTAGTTAGGGTAACTCGCTTCTCCAGGTCGGTGACGCCGAGGGGGACAGGTCCCCGAGTGACTGGGGAGGGGCTGCCGTGCCTCGAGCCTGTCTCTGGAGGCTGACCGCGGACGTG
>PVIC010055647.1:0-11054 GCA_004025085.1 Thryonomys swinderianus
TAGACACCAAAGTGTTTATTTTAAAATTTGTTTTAACATTATTGAATAATATAACTAGTAGTTGTAAATCCTAATGAAATTCATTTATTAAATCATGTGTTCTAAAAAGCCATTTCTCTTCATAGTATTTTTAATGATAGCAGATAACATAATCTACATACATTATGGAAAGCAGAAGGCAGTGTCTTCTTTACTCAACATAACATCCTTTCTATAAAATTCACTCTTAGTGTTCTTTTCGTTTATTCACCCAAACACAAGTACAAGTAATCAAGGAACAAGGCACTCATGTGGTTTCCAGTAGCCGTCAGTACCTTCTCTGGTAAACAAGCTGGCCTCAGAACTTTCCCATAGTATGCAGTCACCCCTGAGTGCTGCCGTTCTCTTAGGAGCTCACAGAGGAATCCAACTAGGCATTGATTGTCCTCTGGTCCTCAACTCTTTTGGATCTTGGTTGCTCCTTTCTGTTTTAGAAGTTATGACTAATGCTGCTGTAGATGCCATGTGCAGTTTTCTAGTATATGTAAGTCTTCAATTCATTTGGATAGATATTATAGTGTGTGATATTTTCAATGATATGGTGAAAAGGAGAGAGAGAGAGAGAAAGAGGAGAAACAGAGAGAGAGAGACAGAGAGAGACCTTTGCAAGAAAATGACAAACTGTATCCCAAAGCAGGTGGATCACTTTACATTCCCATGAGCAATCAGTGAGAATGCCTTTTGCTTCAAATCCTGTGTTTCATTTAGTATTGGTCATTCCAACAGGTCTGTAGTTATATTTCAGTTAGTTAAAAAAAGTAAAGAAAAGAAAATTTGTTCGATGTTAAAAATCAAAGTGAAAATCTGATTTACAAAATCTGTATAGGCTGAGAGTGTGTCATGCGTCTCACTGCAGACAGAAATGAGTGGGCCTCAATCTAGCACCATCTCATCCAGGTAGTCAGATAGTGCTGTGTCAGTGCATGAAACAACACTGTGTTATTATTTGTGTGCTTTGTTCTCATAAAATATTGTAACCATGTCTCCAAAGAAACTTAGTGTAACTAGCAGTAAAGCTAAGAGGAAAGCTGTGACAATCACATTACAGTGAAAGAAAGAACTGTGAAATTGAGCCTGTGTTCTGAGTACCTTTCAAGGTTTCCATCATCTGGTTTCTGCACAGATTTTTTTTTTTTTTTTTTTTGCTTTTGAGACAGGGTCTCGCTTTGTAGTTCAGGCTGGCCCTGAGCTCACTATGGTGCCCAGGCAAGCCGCCACGAACTCAGCAATCCTCTTGTCTCTGCCTCCGGAGTGCTGGGATTACAGGCGTGAGCCACCACATCCGGCATTGTGGTATGCGGTGTTGATTGTTGGTGGGCCTGTCTCCACGCCCAGCATTCTATGTGGTTACCAGGGATCGAACTCAGGACCTTGCGCTTGCGAGGCAGGCGCCGGAACCACTGAGTTAACCCTCCGGCCCCTCTGCACAGATTTTGGCAGGCAGTAAAATGGTACTACCTGAAGAACAGGTCTCCATATGTAAGTATATTTAGGGTACTACAGAGCCAATTATTTGTTTTTTTACTATTTATTATGAGAAAAATATGTTCAGTTCCTGAAATTTACAGCGTTTGAATACAGATTTGAAACAAATTAAATTTGGCAACTGGAATATCACTGTAGTTCTACTACTAATGCCAAAGAATTTCTGGAATGATCTAAGAAAATATTGTGGATGTCAATGTGCTTGGTAAGGTATAATATGTAATAAAAATATAGCACTTGTATTTGAATAGTAAACTCACCCTTACTCTTAATGAGAGATAAATTTATTTGCCAAATGTATATCAAATAATAGTACTCAACAAATTATATAATATTTTGTGCAATAATACAAAATTACAATAGTTTTATGAATCCTAATTGAGTGTTAGTTTTTGTGGGATAAATTCTTTGCAGAAAATTGAGGAAATAACTGCAGGAACTGGATATAATTGGCTAGACTGGGTTATTTGACAATAGTAAATTTGAGGGAATCCATAAAACTTCCTTTTCATAATCACCTTTGCTCCACATGTCTGCAGAAATTGGAATGTGCCATTATCAATGTAAAATTGAGTGCAGATGAGTTAGGCCTACATGTGTAGACACTCATTTGGGAGACTGACCTTGCAGTCCAAGTTGAGGAAGTGTATATTTCTGAGCAATAATGGCTGCTACACTCCATCATTCCAGTAGGGCGTCAGTTGGGGACATGTGGATGCTATTGTACACATCCCCACGGCTTCTCCTTTCTTCTTTACACTGCAAAATGATTTTGAATGTCTTAAGCAAACAGTTTGTCTCTAACGTTCCAGAACATTATGAGTTTAGCAGAAGATTTTGGAGCAACCCTGCCTGGCATTCTATATGGTTTCAAGGCCTCTTATGTTCCAGATCTCTGCTTAGAATCATCAGTGAGGGAACAGGGAAGACCTGGAGACATGCTCTTCAGGTGGTACCATCTTAATGTCTGCCAAAATCTGTGCAGAAACCAGATGATGGAAAACTTGAATGGTACTCAGAGAACACAGGCTCAATGAAAACTCCTTAACTCTGTCCTCTTGTGTTCCTAAGTAGCAACATGTTTGAAACAGTATAAAAATAGATGTAACACCCAAGTCACAAAATTATGATGTATTGACTTAAAGCATTCCAGTGTGCATTTTAAAGCATAAGTTGTGGATCCATTTCCATCTAATAGTCTTTTCAGGTCATATCCCCAAATATGTGAGGAATGTATCACCCAAATAAAGCAACGTTTTACTTAATACGTGAAGGATAGCATATTATATTTTTTGTACAGTTTCCAATTGTGCTTACATTCTTACTACAAGTGGAAGATATTGTGCAAGGATTTAAAGGAATGATGAATGTTCTTGAAAGAAAATTGAATGATATAAATAAACATATTTGAGGTGAAACTAACAAAACCTATATATTGGGTATGGTACTATATACCTGAGAAAGTAATCAATATGTTTGGTGGGTGAATGGGAGTTGCCAAAGAGGAACCAAAGCAATATTAGGGTTGGTCCTTGGCAAGTGTCTGAAGTGAAGGGAATAGTATATACAAATTCTAGAAGCAAGAGACAATCCAGATGCATGTCAAACACGGTAGAAAATTTACTAGAGTGCTGAGCAAGTGTAAAATGGTTCAGATATGAGATAAATACAATATGCAGGGCAAGACAACATACAGCATAAAATGTCAAGGAAAATAGTAAACTTACTAGATTAATTCATTACTTGAATTTGTTTAAATGTCCCACATGATTGTCCAATTATTTGAAGGAACCCATTACTTTGTGTGTGTTTGTTGATGGAAGAATATATCAATCGTTTGACTCAGAAATTAAGTTATTTTCAGTATCCAACGCTACACAAAAGGGCAGAGTGTCATAGCTGACTGCCAGACCTAAGCTCTCTGGAAGAGTGTATTGCACTTATTAGAAATGAATGTCGGAATCACTGGAACTGAAAATACCTCAGACACAGTCACTGCAAACAGAGGTGCTCTAATCGTTCCAGAGGCTGTCAGAGTTGTGTATCATCTCCGGTTCTTTCCCTGATCTCGATCTTCTCCTGAAAGCAGGGACCACATCTCATTCCTCTCTCTAAGCAGCTCAGTATTAACCCCTGTTGGGCGCTTAGTAAATATTTGCGTGAACGACATTTTTGTTAAAACTTCTTCTGAATAAACTCTAACAGCAAGTTTCCTCATGCAGAAAAAGCGTTGTTAAAGACCCATTATGTTTAATATATTCTAGAAAGTCACAGGCCTGTGTTATAGTGAACTAAACTTCCGCTATATCAAGGAATGCATGCAATATCAGTTATTTTAATGTCCATATTAGTTTAAACTGAGCTCATCACCATCTGTTCCATCTCCTAACCGTGAATGCGAAAGAACACATTTCCCCATCACATTTGTAAAATCTAATATATAAATGATTTAAATACAGTTATGTACTCATGAAGTAATGCTGCATGCAGCTGCCATCAGGCTTCCTTTTATTCCAAACAGCAATAATGGAGAAATCTACTCATCTCCCACACGAGGGATTCATGCCATATGACTTTGTTTTCTAAGTGACAATGGGAGGTCAGGTCTTTAAAATTGAGTTTCTTTCACAGGGAGGAATTTCATTTATAATCTTCCACCCCTCCCCATTTTGTGAAACTTTCTGTCCACAAGTCCATTTTAACTTCTCTAAGGAACTTATTATATTCTGTGAGATTTTCAAATAGGGAATATTTGTGACTCTATAGAATTTCCAGGGCACTTCGCACGCCTTTATTGATTCTGCTGTGGGTTCTCTGCCCTGACATACAAAGGTACGCTGCAAACTCGTCTACGAGCTCAATTAAAACGCAGCCATCCACATCAAGACTGGTTGGAAATTTTAACAAATATGTCTGATTTGGCCTCTGTACACTGGAAATGTACTACAAAAGCAATTTAAAGTATTGAAATGGGTTTTCATACTTCTTGTCATATTTATATCCAAAGCCCATGATAAACACTTGGACAGATTTGAGGTACACACCTTTCCAGAGTTATATTCATGAAAAAGAACATGAAACACTATGAATATTTATATTTTAAGGGGCATGGCAAATTAAAATTGACACAAAAAATGTACCAAGACTTTAAAACTCTTTTGCACTGTGTTAAGATAACACATTTCCCTCACCTCTGTATAAAATAAGGCATAATATTCTTTGGCATGTATGTTGAGAAAGTGGGCTATTTTTGCTGTGGTTAAGTTTACTTTTAACATTTGTTGATAATGGTAACATTGAAAAATGGCAAGACATAGATATATTAACAGTTTGACTAGTATGAATCAGATTATTTGCTCTAAAACTATTTATGCAATATATTCCTCTGGGAAGAAAAAACTAACAAGCTATATTTTCATTTATTCCTGAGTTAATTTCAGAAACATGGCTACCATTTATTGTTGAAGTCTGAACATCACACACACACACACACACACACACACACTATCCTGTGGCAAAATAATATATGACAATAAAAAGTGATTCAGAAAAGGACTGTAGAAGTTTAGTCAGAACAACTGCTAAATATTTTAAATATGACCTTTATAAGGTACTATCTTCCATTTAATTGAATTATGCAAATTTACATTTTACTTCAATGTTGTTTTTCTGATTTTCTCCAACTGCTGAAATCATAACCTTAAAAATAGTAGTCTCCTGAACTAAATAATATAACCTCATTGTGGATCAAATATTCCTAGGATCTTTTGCTGAATCCTGATAAGTAAGTTGAAGTAATTAGAGAACAGATTTATTTCATATCATTTCAACTCTTTTTTACCACTCCAACTGTTTGAAGAGTGGAAAACCTAGTATGCTTTCAAATATCAGTGGAGTATCAAAACTTAAGTAATGATATTGGAAAACTATGAAATGGAAAAAAATTCACAACAGAAAGTAATTAAAATACTCTTTTTTTGAGACAGGGTCTCGCTTTGTAGTTTGGGCTGGCCCTGAGCTCACTATGTAGCCCAGGCAAGCCTGGAACTCAGCAATCCTCCTGTCTCTGCCTCCCGAGTGCTGGGATTACAGGCGTGAGCCACCACGCCCAGCACTGTGGTTTGTGGTATTGATTGCTGGTGGGCGTGAGTCTCCACACCCAGCATTGTATGTGGTTTCCGGGCATAGAACTCAGGACCTTGTGCTTGCGAGGCAGGCACCAGAACCACTGAGCTAATCCTCCGGCCCCCAATTAAAATATTCTTATTCATATAACAATTGATATTATGTAGTCTTTGCCCATGCGTAGTTGTTAATCTGTGTGAGCCTCAGCTCCTCTGGGGTGAAGATAAAATGGGAAGGAAAAAGTTTGGAGCTTTACTTCTGTTGGTTTAATGATGAATATGTCCCTTGACTTGGGTTAGACGTGCTGAGATCCAAAAACCCAAATGCACATCATGAGTAGAAAAACTTGTGTGCATATTTGAAAACTAGATTTATTAAGACCTCATGAGATCAATACAATTCACCATTGGCCTCCAGAAAGCTTATTGTTTCTCTACTTGTATTTTAACTTAGTCAGACTTCTTTCCATGGTGAACTCGAGAACCTCCATGCAATACTTGTCATCAGGGTTTTTTCTTAAATTCTCACTTTCACAGAATTATATTTATGAAGGCTTCATTGTCCCTCTTACTACAGTCTTTTCCTTTTCTATTTCCAGAAATAGTGAGACATTTAAAAAGCACATTTTTCAGTAAAATAATCGAAAGAAAACTGTTAGCCCTCTAACAAGGAGGCATATTTGAAAATAGGAATTAAACCACAGTCAATTACATTTGGAGGAAAAAAAAACCTTTCCTCAAATAGATACCCCTCTTACAAAGAGTGATTCAATTAATGTGTGGGGATTACATCAATTGGCCAGTAGGAAATTGTCATGAAAAGTCGTGGCACACATTCAAAAGAAGTCCTGGAGATATACATAAATTATTTGATACTGGAATAGAACAAAAAGTAATTTTTTTTTTGAGACAGGGTCTCACTTTGTAGTTCAGGCCGGCCCTGAGCTCACTATGTAGCCCAGGCAAGCCTCCAACTCAGCAATCCTCCTTCCTCTGCCTCTCGAGTGCTGGGATTATAGGCGTGAGCCACCAGGCACAGCACTGTGGTATGTGGTGCTCATTGCTGGTGGGTGTGGCCACCACTCCCAGTATTGTTGTATGTGGTTACCGGAAATTGAACTCAGGACCTTGCACTTGCTAGGCAGGTGCTGAAACCACTGAGCTAAATCTCCAGCCCTCAAAAGCTGGTTTATTTTTAATAAAATTCAAATACACAAACTCATTTACACCTTCAGTTCCTCACGAGTTCTAAAATATATGATAAGTATTTTGAAATATAAGATAATATTCAAAGGGAAAAGTGAGGAAAAAGTAAATAAAGAAGGGAAAGAAAAAATATGATAAAAAGGAAACAAAGCTTATCTATACAGGGTGTAGGGCAGAGAATGGGAAAAAATAATTAAATTGTGTCATGTACTCACACAAATTCTGAATATCTATTCTGATCATAACATATATATATATAATGTACCAATAAAATCAATTTAAAATTAATATACTACTATTGCTTTATAACTAATGAATGAGTTAAGGTTACAGGCTAAAAGATCAATATGCAAAAAATCAATCTTACTTCCATACACTTGTAATAAAAAACCTGAACTACAAAGTGAGACCCTGTCTCAAGAAAAAAAAAATGGCTTTAGAAAACTTGAAAAAAAATATCTAAAGATCATTTACTTTTTTTGTCATCAACCTCTAGCCTTTCACTGGCTTTCTCTTTTTTTTTTTTTTTTTTTTTGAGACAGGGTCTCTGTAGTTCAGGCTGGCTCTGAGCTCACTCTGTAGCCCAGGCAAGCCTCGAACTCAGCAATCCTCCTGTCTCTGCCTCCCGAGTGCTGGGATGACAGGCGTGAGCCACCACGCCCGGCACCGTTTCACTGGCTTTCTATAAACATTGTCACAGAAGTCATTCTCTGTGTAAATGGCCGGGTATTGTCTCCTTTTCCCTCCCCATGACTATAACATGAGAAAGCTCAAAGTAGAAAATATAAACGTAGTCACATGATTGTTAGGTAGGGGTAGATTTCAGGGCAAATTCGGTTTGGAGAGACAAATTGTGTAGCTGAAAGCTATCTTTCTCCCACCACCTTGCGGTCCTGCAGACGCTCCTTCCCATAGTCCCAGCAGCAGACGGCCTTTCCGTGACTTCACCGCCCGCGGCTCTGAACTAAGAATGAGCATCTTCGTACTGCTGCCAGTTCCCCTTTCTTGCAGGTAATGTACAGGTGACTCTGAAGGAGAATTGATACGTGGGGCAACAAAAGGCAAAATTTTTAACAGGACAAAAGCAAGGCGCTGTCCATGAGGGAAGCGGATGACTGCGGGGTGTCAGGGAACCAGGGTGGCCCTGGGGTAACGTTACCCCTCTAACCTGTCACCCGATGTTTTGTTTTATGCAAAACAAAACCCAGCTCCTTCCCGCTTTGAGGTTTCCTTCACACACAGCTAAATGAGCTCCCACCACACTAATAAAATGGAATATGATTATATATAGTTCTACTCTTTTTTCTTATTAGTCTAAAATAGTTCCAGGAAGATATGATATTTTAGAAAGAGAGCAACTTAATGAGTAGCATTCAAAATGAAAAATGATTGTTTCACCTTAAAATTGTGCCTTGCTTGGTGGTTGGTGTTACGCTTATTCTCTTTCATTGGAATACTATATTCTGCCTACCATTATTTTGATGGTAATAGTAGTTATTATTAATGAACCAAACCAAAATCATGAACTCTGTCTCCTAAACACTTACAAGCTGGTGTGCAGTGATCTGTACTTAAGAAAGTCTTGCTAACGACTTACATTTACCATCATTTAAAGAAGAAAATTCAATAATTACAGAATAAATAATTTGCTAAGATGCTCCTTTTTGCCTATACTGTAGTAACTGATATCAGATTTAGTCTTCTACTAAATCCAATAGGAACTTGAAAAAAATGCAAAATGAATGTGGAAGATATCACATCAATTCAAGACATGGGGGACAAGGCTGAGGAGGAGATATATTGAGGCATATGCTTCATTTCCTCCAACTTCTCCATTCCCTTCTGCCTGGCTTTTGCTACTCATGGCTTCAGCTTGAAGTACAGAGAGGCAGATGCAATCTATAAATGATCACAAGCTCACTAAGATAGAGAGAAAAGTACTGAAGCCAAAACTAGCAAACAGCCAGTATTTGGGAGGCCAGTATCTCTGAAGAAAAATAAAGCTTGCAGCACTGAACACGATATTCTATGTGCAATATGTCCTGAGCCATTTATGTGCCCACCGAAGTGCACATCATGAACTAAATGAAGAGAAACCAAGAAGAAAACAGCTGCCCAAACCAAATCAGGGAGCTGGGCAGCCACACAGCAGGAGCCAGTCAGATTGGAGCAGAGGGACTGATAGCCCAGGGTAACTCGGGGTGACATCCGTCCTTTCAATGCAGATGCCTGAGAAGTTCCCTCTGGCAGAGAAACAACAGAAACAGGTCAGCATTCACCGGGTTAGGTGGCTTCCCTGTGACTTTCTGTCTTCCAGAATTAAACTAACAGCTAGGACGACAACATAGGTACAAACTGTGGAAAGATTAAGCAATAGAAAAGTCACGCAAGCCACCTTCATTGTGGAATTATTGAACAGTGCCATAGAACACTTATAATTAATCCATGCAAAAGGGTGCTGAGATAATGGAATATTAACATAACAAAGAAGAACAGGAGTTTAAAATATGTACATTTATATAGGTGTGTAATGTGGAAATCCTATCAATGCAGGTTTTGATAACTGCAATAAAGAATTCAGTAGGTGTGTGTCAGAGATTGTAAGCACAGAAGAGAGGATTATCCGCTAATCTTCTTTTAAAGCCATCTATTAAATTAGATAAAGAATATCTATCTTGAAGACCAGAGTGAAAAAGCCGAGCCAAACAAACAAAAGAGGGTCATGAAATTAGAATCCTAAAACAGAGAGAAAATATTAGGAAAAAAATGTCAATAAATACTGAACAGTAATTTTGCAATTCTGACAAATAATGTAATACCAAAGATTAGAGAAACTATAAAAATACCAACTATGTTGGAAATCTAGTCACATGTACTAAACCTGCTGAAAAAATATGCCAAGTTAAACCTTTAAAATGAAATTAAGAGAAGGGTCTTTGCTTTAAAAATACAATAAAACTGGGCCGGAGGGTGAGCTCAGTGGTTCCAGCACCTGCCTTGCAAGCACAAGGTTCTGAGTTCGATCCCCGATAACCACATTATAATGCTGGGCGTGGAGATTCACACCACCAGCCATCAACACCACATACCACAGTGCCGGGCGTGGTGGCTCACACCTGTAATCCCAGCACTCGGGAGGCAGAGGCAGGAGGATTGCTGAGCTCGAGGCTTGCCTGGGCTACATAGTGAGTTGAGGGCCAGCCTAACTATAAAGCGAGACCCTGTCTCAAAAAAAATTAAATAAAAAATAAAATAAAATAAAACTAATAATTTATCTTTATATAAAGTTTCTTATGGAAACTATTTTAACATCTATTGAAATATATTCATATGCTTAGATGTATATGTGTATTTACATATGCATATATATGATATATACATATGCATATGTGAAAGAGAGAGAGGATGGTGAATTTTTTTTTTTTTTTTTGAGACAGGGTCTCACTTTGTAGTTCAGGCTGGCCCTCAGCTCATTATGTAGCCCAGGCAAACCTCAAAATCAGCAATCCTCCTGCCTCTGCCTCCAAAGTGCTGGGATTACAGGCATGAGCCACCATGCCCGGCGGTAGTGAATTTTTTAAGAGAATGAGAAAATAATAAAGTAAGAAGTTTGTTTACCACCCCATAGTGTAAATAATTAATTCCAAGAGATCTCAAAGCCAAATGTACAAGGAAATATAGTAACATTTGTATAATATGACAAGTTATATTTATTACTTAGGGATAATTATGTATGTTAAAAAGACTCCGGGAGGGCAGTGGATAAAGGGAAGAAAAAAAATAGATATTAATTAAAAATGAGAAATTTTAGCCAGACTCTGTGGTGCACTCCATAATTCAAGCTCTCAGGCCTGAGGCAGGAGATGGCCACAAGCTGGAGGCAAACCAAAGTTAATGCCATGTTTTCAGGTTCAGCCTGCAATACAGAGCAAGGTCAAGTTTCAAAAACAAGCAAAAGCAAGCACAGAAGTATTTATTATTAATGAAAAAATAAAATCACTGAATGAAAGAGTGTTTTGACAAATTGAGCAATAATGTTATTTTATGAATCCTTGGCAAAATGCATAAAAAGTTCTTTCAAATAAAAAAAAAAGTTTAGGGCTGGGGATTTAGCTCAAGTGGTACTGCGCCAACCTTGCATGCACAAGGGCCCAGGTTCAATCCCCAGTACCGCCAAAAAAAAAAAAAAAAAAAAAAAAA
>PVIC010055648.1:0-11159 GCA_004025085.1 Thryonomys swinderianus
AAAGGTAAATTTACAAAGTGCATATGTTGAAATTCTTACCCCCCCAATTATAGTATTAGGAAATAAGTATTAGGAGGTAACTGGATCATAAGATCAGAGCTTCATGAGTGCCTTATAAGAAGACACTTGAGAGAGTATGACCATCACTCTTTCTAGTATATGACCACACACCCAACTATGAACCAGAAAGCAGACCTACCCTAGAGAGCCATCTTGAACTTGATCTTGGACTTCTTAAACTCTAAAACTATAAAAATTATATCACTGTTGTTTATAAGCCAATCTGTGATATTATATATCACCACAAATGGCCATATAGAGACATCTTTTAATACACTGTATCATTTCATTATTATACAAAGTCTGCAAGGTGATATTAGTAGACTAAGTTCACATGCTATTTCCTAGATTTGAACTCGGGCTTTCTGTGACCCATCACATTTCAAGTGTAGTAGAAAAATAACTTTTCCCACAGACATGAAGCAATAAAGAGGTTTCCCGTAGAGTCAGTGGGGATGTAAATTGTCCTCTTTATGACAACTAATTTGGGAAACACTTTTCAGAAAACATATTTTGTACCCAGGTGTGGTGGTGCACTCCTCAAATCCCGGTGACTTGGGAAGCTCAGGCAGGGAGGATATGAGTTTGAAAGCAGCCTAGGAAACCTAGAAAGACCATAAAGGGCTAATGATGTCGTTCTGGGATGTAGTACTTGTCTAGTGTGCTCAGGGCTCTAGGCTCGACATCCCCTCACACTGAAAAAGACAGAAAGAAAGAGAGGAAAGAGGGAGGGGAAGGGAAGTGAAAGAAGAAAAGGAAGGGGAGGGAAGAGAAGGGAAAGGAAGCAAAGGGGAAGGAAGGGGAAGAAAGGGGAGGGAAAGCAAGGGAGCCTGTCTCACATGACCTCGTACTCCCATTACGGCTCAGATTCCCGAGAGACACTCACATACGTGTATACAAGGGCGCGTTCAAGCATATTTCCAATGTCACTGTTATCGAGTAAAATAAAAACATAAAACAACACAAATGTGAAGAGTATAACTAACAGCTACATGCTAGTGTGTTCACACACTGGGAGAATACGCAGTGATGAAAGCAAAAGACTTGGAATAACATGTATCAGTAAAGAGGAGCCAAAAGGAGCCCCAGGAAGACCTGGCCACGAGTCCGTGACGGGGGAGGCATCCCAAGTACCGACGAAAACGCAGCACTGTGGATGAAACTCTGAAGTAAGGCAACAGGCTGTTTTAATGGGACTCCACGAAACACTGCTGTTATTTTAATTTACCAGAAAAACCCTTGGGTTTTTCTGCTTCTCGAGTTTTCCTTTGCATTTCATTTTTTAAATCACTCTCGTATCCCCAAGGAGATAATATTACTTTAGGAGCAAATGACTCACTCAGAGCACCTGTATAGAAGCATAACCAGGGTTGCCATTGTGAGCGATAGTATGTATTTGTCATGTACAGAGGACGACAAGGACACGTTGCTGCTTGATACTGAAGACAGATGGAACGGAAGAAGGGAAATTTCACTGCCCCGTGCTAAAGACAAGCTCATGTACAAAGAACCACTTTGAAGTAATACACTATTTTGCTGTAGATGTGCCAGAAAAATAGTTTAGAGATCTCTAAAATTATTAATGTTCCACTCTCACAAGAACAGATAAATACAATAACTAGAAAAACCCAAGGGAAATTTATTTCTGCTTGTTGGTGTGCAAGCAAAGCAGAAAGGAGTCTTAGGGTGTCAAAATAACTGAAGAAGGACTTCAAATTATAATCCTTTCTCCCTTATATCAAAGCCAATATTTGTCATGTACTGGTGCAAATTCTCAATATTGATTGTGATCATAATGTGTATATAAAATGTACCAGTAAAATCAATTTTTGAAAAAGCCAGTATTTCACTCGTATTACTCTAACAGGTATCACATTAGCTGAGGACTTAGCTCAGAGGCCCCGTGCCTGTTGTGCCTGCCTGACAAGCACAGGGTCCCAAGTTCGATCCTGGTGGGTGCATTTTTAGCATATTAAAAAGAGATGGCGAGTTTTAAAAAAAAAACTATGTTTTCACAGCAACTTAAAAGAAAAGCATTTTTCTTCAATTGTGAAACTTTAAAAATTGGTAAGTTGACATATTTCTTTCCTTTTTTTTTTGAGTCAGGGTCTCGCTTTGTAGTTGAGGCTGGCCCTGAGCTCACTATTTAGCCCAGGCCAGCCTCAAACTCAGCAATCCTCCTGCCTCTGCCCCCCGAGTGCTGGGATTACAGGCATGAGCCACCACACCCAGCATTGTTGTATGTGGTTACCGGGATCGAACTCAGGACCTTGCACTTGCAAGGCAGGCACCAGAACCACTGATCTAAATCTCTGGCCAACATACTTCTTTTTAAGTGTTGCTAATTTATTTATTTATTTACTTTTTGAAATAGGATCTTGCAATGTTTATCAGGCTGGTCTCCAACTCCTGACCTCAATCAATTCTCCTGCCTCGTTTCCCCTCCATAATAGGCATTTTGGTTTATGCTACAGTGCCCCGCTTCCTTTTAATTTTATGAACAATATAGTCCATAATTTTGTGAGCTTCTTATATATGCTTAAAATAATTATTTTTCAAGTCAAATAATGCAAATGAAATGATAATATGTGGGTTTAGTGTTTATTTTTATTAGTATTTAATAGGAACCCCAGGGACACTCATTACCATCGTGAACACACTAAATACCTAAATCATTCCCAGATGAAAGGAAACATAGGCAATATAAAATCAAGTCTACTACTTCCGTGCCAGCCACTGAATACTGCCTCCAATCCCTATAACATCCACACAAGGGTAGGATTGTCGCCACTTGGTGCCCGTGAACGCTGAGGTTCCGAGAAGTGGAAAGACTTGCTGAACACTGCATTGCTGGGAAGTGACCTGACGTGGGCTTGAATCCAGATCTCCCATTGTTTCCCTGTTACTGTGCCTAATTATACTGAAGTCTGTTAAAATATAGCTTACGGATTTAACCCAGCAATAGCTACTCAGATGAGACAATTTGTAATATTTCCTAAACACCATTACTTTAAGTTTCTACTCCAAAGGGCTATTTAATGGTATCTAAAATTTAATTGGAACATAGACTCATCCCTCATAGATGCTATCTTTGCAGTAATACTACCAAAATAGTATAATTAGGAGGTACTTACAAATTGCTTATGGTTAACTGGAAATGTAATATTCCATAAAGATGTTACACATCTACTAGAAATGTAATCATAACTTCAAACTGGTCCTAATCTGCTTAAACCAAGAGAATCAAATGTAAAAGAGGTGGGCTAGAGATGTAGCTCAGTGGTTCCAGCATGTGCCTAGCAAGTGCAAGGTCCCTGGTTCAATCCCTCATAACCACATACAACAATACTGGGTGTGGTGTCTCACACCCACCAGCAATCAGTACCACATACCACAATTCTGAGCATCATGGCTCACGCCTATAATCCCAGCACTCGGAAGGCAGAGGCAGGAGGATTGCTGAGTTTGAGGCTGGCCTGGGCTACATAGTGAACTCAGGGCCAGCCCAAACTACAAAGCAAGACCCTGTCTCAAAAATAAATAAATAAATAAATAAATAAATAAATAAATAAATAAATAAGATATCTTTGGAAAATTATGTGGCTGCCCTCAGTATGTTCTCAAATAAATCAGTACATTTATTTTATTTTATTTTATTTTATTTTATTTGCAGTACTGGGGATCAAACTTAGGCTCTTGTGCATCCAAGGTTGGCACAGCTCCTTGATGTTTTGAAATCATTGTGTTGACAAAGCTCAATAAGCCCCCATGTGTAACAAGACTGTGTTTCTGTATATGTTGTAGTTTTTGAAGCACAGGGGAAAAAAGAGGCAGAAGGAAAAGGAAAATAAAGAGGAAGCGTTGATGGAAAATTTTTTTAAAAAAGAAGAAACAAATGGGAGAAAAGAAAATCCGGAAAGAAATTGGTGTGGGTGAAAACTCTGGTGTGATTTTCTAACTCCAGATAACTATTTAGAATTCTGCTCATTGATCTCTGGGATGCCCCAAGCTTTTCTGGGTTCTTTATTTCCATAGCTCTACCACACCTTGTTCAGAGGTAGACTCTCCCATTAGAAAGTAGATGACAATAAGCTGGGGCTGGTCATATTTTGGAGTATGATTTTCAATGTACAAGAATGGAAATAAAAATATTTATTGGGTGCCTACTAGGATCTATGTGTTGTAATAGGTGCTTTACTCATATTTTATGATCACTCATGTAACTGTTAAATTATCATAATATTGTAGACATTTTATAATTCAAAAAACTAAGACTCTGAGAAATTGAATAACACTTTCACAAGTGTTACAGGCAGCTCAGGATTTGATCCTGCTTAGCTCTCTCCATACTTACACACCACCTCGAGCCCTACATCAATATGTATGGTGTTTGTTAATGATACATCCTGAACAGCAGCTCAAGGTTTCCTTCTCAGAGCACTGACAGGCCAAAATCAATACAATTGAGCTGCCAGGTTACAGACAGAAGTGTTCAGCCTCAGTCCAAGACTCTGTGTCAGCACAGCTAGTTGCCTTGAATTCCTTACTTCAGCCACCAGTCTTAGCTTCTCATCTGCATTAACATAAATTCAGTGTGACGACAACTTCTTGAAGGATTGACCACCATGTGTGGCATTGTCCATGGTCCTGAACCTCGGTGCACCCTGAAATGCCTTTCTAGAAAGCAGATGTGGTGATGGCACTGGGACAGGGCACTAAATCAGTAAGCCTTGAAGAATCAGGTGTATTCAGAAGAAAAGGAACCACAGGTTAGATGGCTCAATGGCACTTTGGAATGATGAACTCCGCAATGATGATAATGTTCAACTTCTTCACTGCCCGATACAGTAACCCACAACTACAGGTAGCTGTGGATACTTGAAACATGGCTGATAGATAAGCAAGTACATTTTATTTAGTGAATCCAAATCTAACTAGATGTGTGTGTGTGCTAGATTGGGCAGCACAGGTTAGATCATCAGTACTGAGCTGTTTGCAAAAATGCAAAAAAAAAAAAAAACTAGGTGTTCTAATTAAAATCACAATCTCTGGGATAAGACCAGGGATGTTCATTATAACCAGGTAATCTGTGTAGTCGTTTACATCTGAGAACCATTATCCTACTGGAGATTGGTGTTAGCCTTTGAAAATTTCTCACTTAGGCCAATGATGCTCCACTGCCACCTTGGTCCCCAAGATAATTATGGCTTAGCAAATTTAATACCCTCAGCTTCATCACAACCCTTCCTTAAAACCTGGGAACCAGTGCCTCAGGGCGTTCACTAAGCTTCTGCACCTTCACTTACATCCCAACATCCCCAAAGGACCAACTTTAAGGGCAATCATGAGGGGTAAACCCTAAGTTTATGTCTAACCCTGTCTACCTGACATTATTCCCAAATTCATATCCTATCTGTCCTCTTCCTCTGCAGCTCTGTCTAGACAAGAAAGTCAGGAGTTTATCTTATCTTCTGCCTCCCTATGCCCCTTTGATCCCCTCTAATTCTAAGGCTCGCTCCCATTTTCTCTGCCTCAGGTAATCAGCTCCATAATTTCTGTCCACAGTCAGGATATGGGAAAAGCTCTCCTCATATTGACCATGGCCTTTCTTATTTTTGAGTTAAACTGATGCCCAGTGGATCTCTATGTACTGATGAATGAGCACATTGCCCATAAATCAGGCTAATACCTGAACTACTGAGCCTTGAACTTGAGTCTATTTCTCCCAGCTTCACATCTGGTCTAATCTCTTCCCATCCCAACTGATCACACTGCCTGAGTTCCAGTACACTAGATCTTTTATCAAACCACAGGTGCATATTTACTTTAATAATGAAAGCTGAGGGTATAAGTCATCATTTCTATAAGAATAAATTCAATGTCTATTAAAAGTTTCAGACACCATATCTCCCTAGTTCCTTCTATCACTATCCATATCTGTGCATATGTACCATGGAAAATTTACACTGATATAACACTTTAAAATCTAGTGCTGTCACATCTGACATCTGACCAACAGAATGGCTATATTGCTACTTGAATGGTCCCACACAAGTCAAGCATTCCGCACCTGGCATATTTCTCTTGCTCACTGACCTTGGGCTTGGTGCTATGACTTGCTTTGGCCAACAAAGTATCAGGAAATGTGGCAAAACCAGAAGCATGATAAGAAACTTGGCCACTGGGACTTGCTTTGTGGGGGTTACTGTTATGGCCACATCAGAAGCCTGGCCTCTGCCAGTGAAGAAGGCACAAAGGGAACTGAAACATTCTGCTGACATTCTAGCTGATCATCATATCAAAATAAGGCCATTTTGGATCACCCAAAGCCAGGCAGGCCCCAGACCACTCTCTCTGCAGGAGAAACTTCAGGAAAGACCAAACAGAATGGCCCAGAGGAACACAGCCCAAGCTGTGAATCAAACAGTTATTGTCTTCAGCTCCAAGTTTTCAAATGTTTTATTACTTAGCAACAGCTAAATACCACAAAGAATGACTCTGATAATTATTACTGTTCTTCTGAATCAAGAATATGAATTTCAGAAATATTCCATCTATTGGACCAGCAGAAAGTGTAGAACCTCAGTCTGGCCTCAAGTTCAGCACCTCTGTACCACACGAAACTGCATCTACCACCTCCACTCACTGAGTCGATGGTCACTGATGATCAGAGCCCTCTCTAGTCGCCTTTGCTGACCTTGACACAAAGGCCCAGCCCCGCTTAATTGAGGGCAAGAGTCCTCCCAGCCTCCTGGCCTGCTGATGCCTTTATCTTTATTTTCCCTCTGCAAAAACTAAAGCCAGGAATCATTTTAGTGCATCATTTGAATAAGAGTGCAGAAGCACAAAATTGTGAGTTCTATTTTATATGCATATTGAATATTCTAGTCTGCAGTCCTGAGTTAAGGCATAATAATTGAGAAAAGGGAAAGCAAACTTATCTGGTCTGCAGGAAATTGATAAGAATTCTCTAAGGATTAAAAGAAATTCATTAGTCCAAACCTGATTTTGCAATCAGTCTTATTCTCAGAGAACATTGTAGTTTACATATATCCCTTAATGCAAAACAAAAAGAAATAATGAAAATTTTAAAAGAATGAAGTAAATTTAAAAGACAAAATTATTTTTTAAATGCCACAAAACTCAATAAAATTGTACAGTGGAAAATTTTGCACGAATTGAAAGAACTGTCAAATACACGATGGAAAACAACTCCCCTTTTGAGAAGTTTGTTTAGGAAGGATCCAAAGCACATATAAATGGTTGGTTCTTTATTTCTCCCCCAACTCTTGAATAACATCACCATATACATTGGAATAATCTGTGGATTTAGTTGTGGGTGGAGCACATGATTTGAAAGACAGCCTCGCTTCTCTGCTAGAGATGTGTTTACTTTGACATTAATAAATCAGTGCTGTGAGTTGTTTAACTGCCTCAAATTTAATTTTAAAACTAAAGTTTTCACATCAGAATATTATTCCAAAGATGTCAACAAAAGCATAGGAAAATATCTGGTATAAATTAAGTGAAGAGACAGCCAGATCATTTGAAAAACAAGCAACTCTTCATGTGATGGTCTAAAGTCATTATGGAAATTGGCTCATTTTGAGATTTCGAAGGATTAAGCAAAAAACCATGTGAACTCACATCTGCGCTTTCTCTGAACAACTTACCATTCCTGCAATGCTCTGTCCACACCGCAGAGTGAACAGTCCCACAGGTCTATCAGGAGCTGCACAAATCCTGGATCTGTGTCTGTCTCAGGAGAACTTGTACACCACACAACTTCACAGGCAAAGAAAGCAGTGCAGACGAGCGGAGAACGATGCACCTTTAAAATCAGCATTTAACTTCACAAAGCCTTATTGTTCTCACCTCCAGAAGATGGGTAGGAAAACCTGCTTCACAGAGATGTAGCCATAAAAGTTATAAACAGGCTTTGAAGAAGTTAAAAGTGCCGTGGAAATCTGAGGTGCTTTCTACCTGGTAAAGAGTAGAAAGAGACATAGCTGCTGAGTCCTGGCAGCAGCAAATCTACTGAGCCACAAGACTGCTAGTGAAGTCTCACATGAAAGCAAAGCATTTAAGACACAAAAGAACTAATGGGGAGCAGAAATGAAAAGACATGCCACTCGCACAAAGATAGCATTTAGTCTGGGTCCTCACACCGGAAAACAATATTTTGAAAATTGTCAGGTTAAATTTAAGGTACTCTGGTGACTTCAACTTATGCAGTTTGCATTTAGCCCACACTTAAATCCTAGAAGAATTCCTCTAATTCTTTTTCATGAAATAATCCAACAACATTTAGCTTAGTTCCACTGACAAAGACTTACATGCAAGGTTAATGATGTGTTTGATCCAAATCCAATGATGCCAACCCAAGGATAAGAAGTGCATGCAATATATTCAAGCCAATTAAATTCGTGTGACATTCTTTTATCATGTTATGCCTGATTTTCTTGTACCCACACCTCTCGTACTTAACATTGGCTTGAGCGTTTGCAGGGAAAACGTGCCTATGAGAAGACTCTGCATCTCTGTCAGTTACTCTTGGCAACTTGACTGAAGGAAGAGTTTCTTGGAGAAGTGAGAGGATCGTGGAAGTGCTGTGCTCTGCAGTGGATCAGCCCGCTAAAGTTCACAACTGAAAGTGGTGTTAGGCAGTGGGGTCCCAGCAGAGAGGACTCACTGGATCCCAGCCTATAGAGGTGACATCCTCGCGGGCACGCTCCCCTTGTGCTCTGCTTCCCATCCACCAGCAAGTGAGCAGTTTAGCTCCGCCAGTCCTTTATCTCATCATCTTTCCGCCTTGGAGCCAGCGGACCACGTAACTTGGACCCAGCTGAACTCCACGACTGTGAGCCAAATCAACTTTCCCCCTTTAAGCTGTGCGTGTCAGGTACTGTATCTCCACAACAGGAAAGCTGACTAACCCAATACCCAAGGAGCCTAATTTCTAAGAGGGAAGGTGAGAACGTTCAGCAAAATGACAAGGTAAGGTAGAACAGAAGAACTTCCAGAGAGGCTTAAAAGGCCGTGGTAGCAAAGAGAAACATCACACCTTTTTGGTTGGAGATTTAAAAAGTATGCTTTCTGGGGCATCTGAAATGAACAGACACTTCTCAGAGGCAGAAGTCAAAGCAGCCAAGAAGTGTATGAAGAAATGCTCAACATCGCTGGTCATTCGAGAGATGCAGATGAAAACAACACTGAGATTTCATCTCACTCCACAAAGAATGGCCGCTATTACAAAATCAACCAACAATAAATGCTGGCGAGGCTGTGGGGAGAAAGGAACCCTTATCTACTGTTGGTGGGATTGCAGACTTGTGCAGCCATTGTGGAGATCTGTGTGGAGATTCCTAAGAAAACTAGGACTAGAAGTCCCATTCCACCCTGCTATCCCCCTGCTAGGAATACACCCAAAGGAATTTTAAAACTCACATTGGAAAGACAGATGTACACCCTTGTTCATAGCAGCTCAGTTTGTGATAGCCCAATCTTGGAAACAACCCAAATGCCAATCAACTGGAGACTGGATAAAGAAGATGTGGGTTTTAATGAAGTATTACTCTGCCATAAAGAATGACAAGATTGATTCATTTATGTGCAAATGGAGACACCTGGAGGACACACTAATAAGTAAAATAAATAGAACACAGATATGCAAATACTGGATCTTTTCTTTGATAAAAGTACCTGTAAAGGTAAAGGAGCTCTAGAATATATGATAGTTTTTGTAGAATAGGAACTATCCAAAAGGAATTTGGTGTGGGAATGTAATGAGGGGAAGGAATAAATATGATTTGAAAAAAATAAGAGTATGTATAGAGGGGGCCAGGAGGGGGTGGGTGGGCAGGGACGTGGGTGAAATTGAGAATTGACTTGTGTCACATATTGGTACAAATTCCCCAATGTTTTGTGTGATTGTGAGCTGTGTGTATACCAATAAAGTTTACAGAATAATGAAAAAAAGTATGCTTTCTGAATGAATCTTGAAATGGAAGTAGAGAAATTTTTTTAAAGGATAGTATACACTAAAGTAATCAAGGTATAAGGAGAAAGAGAAAGAAGAACATCTCAATCCAAGTGCAGAATAAGTGGGAAGGCTTTGCAGTGACCAAGCAAAGAGCAGGGTCAGGTCTACTGGTGTTAAAATTGGGGTGGGGTCCAGGGCACCAGTGCTCTTCAAGGAGAGCAGTAGGATAGCGAGGCCAAAAGGCACCTTAAAGATTCTTGATTGCCAAGAAAGCCTTCGGGGTGTTAAAGAATTTCCACACAGTGGAAGAAGGGAAAATAAAATATTCCATCCCTGCAAACACCTAGCTCTTTCTATTATATAATCAGGAATGCCAATAATGAATTAAATGATAAAATCAAATGTATATTTTTCATTAAAATCCCAATCAAATATTGATTTGCCTCCTTACTCATATATTTGTAATATTTTTACTTACTATAGTTATTAGCTTCCCCTAAAAAGAGTTGTCAGACATTTCACTTTGTAATTGACAAATAGTGTCCAGTTATTCCATTCTAAGAACATTTTCCCAATTTAATTTCAAATTGATATCTGAACTTTTTATTTCCAGCTGTATGGCAGACAAAGGGCCCTGTTTGGTCTTCCCCACAAAACAATTTTTTTTTTTTTGAGACAGGGTCTCGCTTTGTAGTGAGCTGAGCTCACTATGTAACCCAGGCAAGCCTCCAACTCAGCAATCCTCCTGCCTCTGCCTCCTGAGTGCTGGGATTACAGGTGTGAGTCACCACGCCCAGCATTGTGGTATGAGGTATTGACTGCTGGTGGGCGTGAGTCACCATGCCCAGCCTTGTATGTGGTCACCGGGATCGAACTCAGGACCTTGTGCTTGTGAGGCAGGCGCCAGAACCACTGAGCTAAATCTCTGGCCCCCACAAAACAAATTTTAAAAATGAATAAAAGAGAATAAAAATGTTTGTGCATATATTCATTCATTAGCAGCCTAATTAGAAATGAAATCTTGGGGACCAGAGATTTAGCTCAGTGGTTCCAGCACCTGCCTTGCAAGCGCAAAGTCCTGAGTTCAATCCCACGGTAACCACATATAATGCTGGGC
>PVIC010055650.1:0-11165 GCA_004025085.1 Thryonomys swinderianus
TTGGGGATGATAATTAACAACCCAGCACTACAAGGAAATGTGGGAAATTCACAAACGTGCAAATTAAACATTCTTAAGTGTTTCAAAGAAAAAAATCATGAAACCTAAAAATATTTACCCAATTTCAAAGAATTATCAAAATATAGCCAAATTAAAAAGAACTCAAGGCTGTTCTGATGGGGAAATGAAATTTAGTGCTTATCCTAACATGAGAATTTAATGACAGAATTTATTAGACTGGACTATCTAAGACTATCCTTTAATTTCAACTTGCTCATGTCTTTGAATTTATAGTATGCCATTGTAGACAACATGCAGTTAGCATGTTTTTGATCCAGTCTTTGTCTTCTCATGGCAATGTTCTATTTTATTTTCTATTTGGATTTAATATAGTTACTGACAAGATAGGATTTGTGTCTGTCGTTTTCTTCCTTGATTTCTATATTTCGTGGATTTTTTGTTTTCTCCATTACTGAATTCTTTTGTGTCAAATAGATACTTTATAGTGAAACCATTTTAATCATCTTTTTCTACATATGGTATCTGTGTGTGTATGTGTAGTAGTGGTTATCTTGGGGATGATAATTAACAGCTCAAAACAATCTAATTTTTACTAAAACCAAGTTAATCTCAATATTACACCACATCACCCCAGTTTATATCTGTTCCCTCCTGCCTCCTTTATGTCGTTTTTTGTGCACGTTTAAGCTTATACATTATATGCCCATCAACACAAATTTATAATTATTGTTTTACTCAGTTGTTTTTAACCAGAAGAAAATAATTGCAGCCGGGCGTGGTGGCTCACGCCTGTAGTCCCAGCACTTAGGGGGCAGAGGCAGGAGGATTGCTGAGTTCAAGGCTTGCCTGGGCTTCAGGGCCAGCCTGAAATAAAGCGAGACCCTGTCTAAAAAAAAAACAAAAAAAAAAACACAGAAAAGAATTGCAAACAAAAATATACTGTTTTATATTTTCTGATGTAGTTACTTACACTGGACACATGTCTTTGTGTAGATTTGAGTTACCATCCAGAGTGGTTCATTTTAACCTGGAGGACTCTTATTATTTCTTGTGAGCAAGGCTCCTAAGGGATTCTTTTAATTGTCCATCACCATATTGATTAGTTGCTGATTTTTCCTCTATTCTATTCAAATCTGCTTTTGAGACCTTTTAGTGAATGTTGCATTTTTTTATTGCACTTTTCAACTCTGGAGTTGCTGTTTGGCCCTTTTTAATAATTTCTGTCTCTTTATTCTTTGTTTAGTGAAACATTCTTATACTTTAATTTTGTGCACATAGTTCTTGGCAATATATAATATAGCTTGTTATAAGGTACTTGTCTTTCAGGCCCAATATCTATGCTTCTTCTACAAATTTCTTCTGGCTTTGTTTTCTTGAGTACGGATCATATTTCCTTTCTCTTTGTCTTTGTTTTTATTTTCATTGAAAATAATATAATGTGGCATTTCTGGCAATCAGATTCCCCATCTACCCCAGGATTTGTTGTAGTGAGTTCAGAATCACATTCTTTTTATTTTTTTGAGACAGGGTCTCACTTTGTAGTTCAGGCTGGCCCTGAGCTCACTATGTAGACCAGGCCAACCTCAAACTCCTGTCTCAGCCTCCCGAGTGCTGGGATTACAGGTGTGAGCCACCATGCCTGGCATTTGTGGTATGTGGTACTGATTGCAAGCCCAGTATTGTTGTATGTGGTTACTGGGGATCGAACCAGGGATCTTGTGCTTTAACCACTGAGCTAAATCTCCAGCCCCAGAACCCATTCTTGTAGTCTCTACTCTACTCCTTGCTATGTGAGGCCACTAAAGCCTCTGCCTAACTAGGTCAGCAGCTCTGATCCCCCTCTGCCTGTGTGGGGACACCATTTCAACATGCTGCTATTGACCACCTGCGTCAGCTTTTACCTGTTTTGTACACAGAGCCTTAGGGACTGAGATGAGAGATTTGGCCTCCAAAGTGCTTTCCAATGTATGCTTATAGCCTTAGAGGTGGTGCCTTTGGACCCCAGGAATGTATCCTCAAGGCCCTGAGGGTCACCTTACTCCTTAGGCTTCCTTTAAAGGTTGGCTAGCATTAATGCCGGGCTTGATGGCTCCAAGTCTGAAATCCCAGCACTTGGGAGACAGAAGCAGGAGGATTGCTGAGTTCGAGGCTTGCCTAGGCTACATAGTGAGCTCAGGGCCAGCCTGAACTACAAAGTGAGACCCTGTCTCAAAAAAAAAAAAAAGTTTGGCTAGCACTTGTTTGCCCAAACTGGTATAACTACCTCAGGCAGCTGCAGCGATCAATAATGCTGCTGGTTGTTTTCAAAACATACAGCAGAGATAGCCCTTTCCTCACTGAGAGACCTCTAAGGTCAAATAAGTGAAATAAATAGGTCACAGATGTACAAATATTGTATTTTTTCTCTGGTATGAGAAACTGAAGATGTAAATGAGTTCTAGAATGCATGATAGATATTGTGAAATAGTAAATATTCAAAGAGGAATGGGGTTGAGGAATAAGTAATGAGGGGAAAGAAAAAGTCTGATGATAAAAAAAGGAAATATAGCTTATGTATATAGGGTTGGGGGGTTGTAGGGTGGGTAGGGGAAGGGGAAAAATGAGAATTAAATCGTGTCGTATACTGGTACAAAGTTTGAATGCTGAGTGTGATCATGAGGTGTATATATAATGTACCAATAAAGATTCAAATTTTTTTTAAAAAGGCTTGGAAAAGCCTTTTCCAGGGTGCAGGACTGGCCACAGGTCACAGTGTTCTGCGTTCTTGCTGCCCTTGCTGAAGAGGCTGCTAGGGCAAAAGCAGGGACGCAGGATGTTAGGGCACTGCAAGTGTTCTGTGCTTAGCTAGAGCCAGGGGTTTTCTTGAACATACGCTGGGCCCTGGGTAAACTCCCAAAGTTCTAAAAAAGTGGATTTTTATAACATTCTTCAATATTTTTGTTGTTTTCATGGATAGATTCTAGAAGTGGCAACTAATTAGTCTAAAATCCTATTAGTCGTTCATTATTATTTAAAAGAAAAAAATAGAAGTTGTATTTTTGGCTGAATTTTACAGATGGGATCTGAAGTTATCAAGTTTCTACTGAATTATCAACTTTTTGATATTGAGTTTGCAAAATTTCTCATGTTTTTAGGTGTCACCTACCAATGCTCTATATTGGCTTGGAATATGGTTTGACCAATAACTCAAAACTGGCTGAAAGGTTCTTCGGTCAAGCTCTCAGCATTGCACCAGAAGATCCTTTTGTCATCCATGAGGTTGGCGTGGTTGCCTTTCAGAATGGAGAGTAAGTATCCAAGGCCTCAGCTCCTCTGCTGAATCTGTGAGTGATACTTCCCTCGCCAGAGTTTAGTTGACCAAGGTGACCAGGTAGCATTTTTACTTTTAAATGTGTTTTTTTGTTTTTTTTTTCTGAGACAGGGTCTCATTTTGTAGTTCAGGGTGGCCCTGAGCTCACTATGTAGTCCAGGCAAGCCTGAAACTCAGCAATCCTCCTGCCTCTGCCTCCCGAGTGCTGGGATTACAGGCATGAGCTTCCACACCCAGCTAAATGTGTTATTTTAGGAAACAAAAGAGAAAAAGACATTCTCCTGTTGGATTTCCTTATAACTTTGAACCCATGTTTTGATTTTTCTTGATCTTGGCTGCTGTGAGTTCTTATACCACAGTGTGGTCTGGAGATTCTGGGATCCTTAGTTCTGTCAGTTAGGGTTAAACATTCACTTGAGAAGGTTTCCCCACAATTTTTAAAACTAGTAAACCGGAAAATTAAACTGTTAGAATCACCTAATCTCTGGTGTTCAGTTGAGACTTTTCTGTAACGGTTTGTATTTGTAAATTAAGTGATTCCATGTCATACTCAAAAATAACAATATCTAATTCTTTACATTAGATTATGCATAAATTGTAAAACAGTAAATTAGAGCTTCAGTGTTTTTTTGTGGCATGTGGGGGTTGTCCTGGAGTTTATCAAAAAGTTAGAAGTTTTAAAAATACATACCGATTTAATGCCACTTCTTGTATATGTGAACTCTTTATCTCTGCATTGGCCTACTCACTGAGATTTTCTCATCACCCTAAAACTGGCACATAGGGTGCCCTCAGTATTTTCATATATGTACCAGTGGAGAGATTGGATCCCCTGAACCTTGAACTAGACCACACTCAGCTCTCCCTGTGAATAGATATCCTTTCTGTGGTCCCTTTACTGCCATATTTTCACATTTTTGTTGGTGATTTCATGTCACCAAGCTTAGCAAGTGTCTGGTTGGCAGGAGTAGAGGTTGTGACATTCTCCTCAGGGATTTAGTATCAGATGAGCTTCATTCAGGCTGGAGCAACTATGTTGTTGGCCTTGAGCTCAGTGTTAGTGGGTTAGTAGTGCACATTACACAAGGTAAGTTACAGAAACACACATGAAACATTTACTTATGATTATTTGATTAAGCATTGTGACCAGAAATTTGCAGAAACCTACATACTACAAATCATGAGAATCAAGTCTCCTAAATCCTGAACTTGTACGGAATTAATACCATGATGTTAACCATTTACCTAAAATTTTTTTTTTTTTTTGCTTTTTGAGACAGGGTCTCGCTTTGTAGTTCAGGCTGGCCCTGAGCTCACTATGGTGCCCAGGCAAGCTGCTGCGAACTCAGCAATCCTCCTGTCCCTGCCTCCCGAGTGCTGGGATTGCAGGCATGAGCCACCACGTCCGGCATTGTAGTATGCGGTGTTGATTGTTGGTGGGCGTGTCTCCATGCCCAGCATTATATGTGGTTACCGGGGATTGAACTCAGGACCTTGCGCTTGTGAGGCAGGCGCCGGAACCACTGAGCTAACCCTCTGGCCCCACCATTTACCTAAATTTTAATTTGAATCATTTTTCTTAGCAGATTACCCCATGTAATGTTAGTGCTACCAGAAAAAGATGACTCAAAACTTTCTTCAAATGTTTATATTTGCTAATTTTGAATGATTTATAACCCCCCTCTATTTTTAGATGGAAAACAGCAGAAAAATGGTTTCTTGATGCTTTGGAAAAAATTAAAGCAATTGGAAATGAGGTACTTTGTAATATCTGTAAATGTACACCTATACACATCTAGGCGTATTTACTATCAAATAAGGAAGATAGTGGAGACAGCATCTCTGTTATCCAGATAGTAGCCTAACATATTTCATAACAAATGACTCAATGGTATAAAATTGTCAGATAATTGTTTTTGCCACGTCACAGAAATGTTTGTTTCTGATTAAGGGACAGCTGTTGGGTGTTAGCTTCTTAAAAGGATCCTGGCTGGGTCATGTGGGAACAGTCAGAATATTTGAGATAGTGATTTCAAACCGGGCATATGGGTGATCAGGTGGAACTTGGTGGGAACTGCACCCTCTAACAAGTACTTCTCTAGACCCTTTAGGAGCCTGAGGGTACCTGTAGTTTAGAAGCAGATCCACTTCTATGGCAACAGCTGTCATTGGAATTGAGACCTTTGGTCACTATCTCTTATTGTGTGCTGTATATTTATACCTATGCATATTTGAAGTGTTTGGCTAGGTTCTGGCATATGAGAGGCGCACCTCATGAATTGGTGCTATGACCCCAGTTCCAACCAGTTAGGATCTATATGTGCTGCTATTATTTTAAAGTAGTAACAATTTAGACATAGATTTGTATAGGTAAGCGATTTTTCATGTTGCTGTGCTTCTGGTTCCCAGTTCTTTTCATCCATACCTGTCTTGTTTTATTCTGTTCTGGTTTTCACATCCCAGCATCACACATTCCCATGGGCACCCTTCTTCCTTGTGTCCACATCTGTTAGGTGTGACAGAGAGAGCTCTGTGGGCCCTCTGCAGTGGCAGTCTGCCTGTTAGGATAGACTCAGCTTTGCTTCTTTTGGTTTCTTAATGTTTGTCATCTACGCTTTTATATGTGGATGTATATGTGTGCATTTGTATGTGGATGTATATGTGTGTAAAGAAGCCAGGCTCTTCCTCAGCTGAATCTTGGATGGTTCTGGATGATCTTAGTGTTTTTCTTCAGTCTGGCCTAGCAGCTGAAAACTGGCTAGAAGTGCAGACCTTTAGGTTTGCTGAACCCAAATGGCTGCGTGGAAAAGTTGTTCCTGAGCCACATATAAAATTGAGACTATACTCTTCACTGATTCAGAGCAATTTTAGTCTCACGGAAATTTAAAATAATGGTTTTAAGTATGAAACACACATTATTGAAGTATCACGGTGCCATTAAAAGTTGTATGAAAAGAAAATACAATGTGACCTGAGTTATAAAATATAGTAGATGTCAAAATAGGCAAAGAGAAGCAGCCATACCTGAGAACCACTGAAGGGTTTATTTTATTTTTTTAAATTAATTTTTATCTTTATTGGTACATTGTATATACACACATCATGATCACACTCAATATTGGGAATTTGTACCAGTATATGACACAATTTAATTCTCATTTTTTCCCATTCCCCTACCCACTCTATAATTCCCCACCCCCTAAATACATAAGCTTTGTTTCTTTTTTTAATTACCATCACATTTTTCCTTTACCCCTCACTACTCACTCCACCACATTTCCCTTTGAATATTTTCCATTTCACAATATCCATCATGCATTCTAGAACTCATTAACATCCTTAGTCTTTCATACCAAAGAACAGATACAATGTTTACTCCATGCACCAATTTTTTTAATTGAATTCTTTATTGGTTTATTTTATATACAGTTCACAATCACATTTAACACTGGGGAATTTGTACCAGTGTATGACAGAAGTTAATTCTCATTTTTATCCATATCCCTACCCACCCACAACCCCTCACCCCTTATATACATGTTATTTCTTTTTCTTTCCAAATCATATTTATTCTTTTCTCTCATTATGTTCCCCCACCACATTCCCTTTGAATATTTCCTATTTTACAAAATCTATTGTACATTCTAGAACTCATTTACATCTACAGGTTCCCATACCAAAGAAAAGATATGGTATTTACATATGAAGGGTTTTTTTTTTTTTTTTTGAGACAGGGTCTCACTTTATAGTTCAGGCCAGCCCTGAGCTCATTATGGAGCCCAGGCAAGCCTCAACTCAGCAATCCTCCTGCCTCTGCCTCCCAAGTGCTGGGATTACAGGCATGAGCCACCACGCCTGGCACCATGAAGGGTTTATTTTTATTTACATGGGCTGTGCTTCTAGGACCAGGCTTAGCGGAAGTTAAAAAAAAAGTGGTTCAGGGGCACTTGGCTGAAGGACATATCCCAGGCACTTAGCTAGGCATTGGGTGCTTTCTTGCCATCATATACATTGATGAAGGCAAATAAATAAATTAGCAACAATAAAATAATATGATTGAAGAAATAAAGCTACCACCTACCTATAAGTGTAGTGGTTCATTCAAACACGAAGGTGGTTAGGCTTTTCATTATGTTGTACATCTCAGTCTTGAGACATCAGCAAGGAAGAAATGAAGTAGGAGGCTATTTCAGGTGTAGAGAATGACATGTGCAAAGGTGGAACCTGATTTAGTGTGGCTTGGGTTTTGAGGTCACAGAGGATGTTAACAAGTGGGGAAGTTTCAGTGTGAGTCATTAATGACCTTGAAAACTTTGTTAGAGAATTCGCACCTTTTCTTGAGAGTGTGGGAATACAGTGACTTTCCAAAGGAGACGTTCTAGTTCAGGCTCCTGTAGGATGGAGGCCTAAGCCAGTAGGAAGCTGAGGATTTCAGGGTTGGAGTTAAGCCCTGGAGGTAGAATGAACAACCTTTGGTAGTCTTGGAGGGTCAGGATGATCTGGTTTCCATTGACTGGCTGGTGGGACACCCAGAAAACAAGATGACAGAGCTGGAATGGCCAGAGATGAGTTGGTGTAGCATGTTGGATTTAGTATGTGTGCTGCCGAAGCGAGCACAGCATGTTGGATTTAAAGTACTCGAAACACTTCTACGTAGAAGCACTTCCTAGCTGGATGGTTATAAAGATGCGGTGTTTGTAAGAGAATTTGGGGTACAGGTGCACAGCTGAAACTCTTTCAGCATGGATGGGCTCCTTGACAAAATTGTAATTGTGGTGGAGTTCTCAGGAAACTTCTTGTAGGAAAGAAAGATGGCCAAACCAGCAAATGCCCTTGTTTTGTGCTGTGGTAGAGGCATCTGTCAGGAGAGAGGTGCAAACACCTCCCAGCTGCAGAGACACAAAGTTATGCAGTGCAAATAAACCAAACAGTGATGTGTGTAACTTGTAGGCTTGATGTTGCTATGTTCTAGGTAACAGTTGACAAATGGGAACCTTTGTTGAACAACTTGGGGCATGTCTGCAGAAAACTTAAGTAAGTAAAACAGAGCATTTTCAGAAATATACTTTCAGAGATGTACTGAAAAGTTACTTAATTTTGAATAGCCTTTGCCATATTTTTTTTCACGAGATCCTCCAGCTTTCTTGTACTTGGCTGCTAAGATGTAACAATCATCAAAATCAGTTTATTTTACTGTTCCAATAGAATAGAATTTCTTATGAATTTATGTAGATGAATATGCATCTTAGAAATTTGACACTTTTACTATATCTAATAATTGTTTTCTTTTATCCCCCTTCTTCAACTCTACCTCATCTGTCTTCTCAACAGAAAATATGCTGAGGCATTGGATTATCACCGCCAGGCACTGGTATTAATTCCTCAGAATGCCTCCACCTATTCTGCCATAGGATATATCCACAGTCTGATGGGCAACTTTGAGAATGCTGTGGACTATTTTCACACTGTATGTCTTATTTGTATCCAACTTTAAATCTGGTTAACATTTATTGTGTGTTTCTTTATGAAAAGATCTTTTCTAGGCAATGTCTTATATTTTCGCTATTTTAAACTTCTTTAGGTAGCCTTTTGTTCATTATTTTCTTCGCAGAAAAAAGCATGTTCATTTTAAGCAATATTTATGAAATTAGAACAACTGTGAGGTTTGTTCTAAGTATGAATTGAAGTGTTCTAAGACCTGGAGATACATGTTATTTGGTTCAGCTCTGGTGTCCTATCTAGGCTGGCAAGTGCAGATATACCTCTTCACAGTGAAAAGACTTTGAGAACACCCAGACTTCTGCTGACAACTCTTAACAATTCCTTTAAGTCATGTTAGTAGCTACACAGAAACAATCTGTGCATTCATCACGAGAATCTCTCTTTAATCCCTGTACTGTATTTCATCAGAACCAAGATACCATGAATAAACAAGATGACTATAAAAAAATGTTGCCAATTAAACTTCAGTATAATTTTTCTCTATCATTTATTTATTTGTTTCTTGTACTTAGAGAAAGTACTCTTTTGAACATTTTAGGCAAAGTTTTTTTTTTAACTCAAATCATTCTTATACATACAAAAAACAAAACCCATAGACAACCACCACAGTTCAAATGTCATCTTCCCATGTTCTCCCGTGATCTTTGTTCTCACATGACCACCAAGTCCACTGTACACATGTAGGGACACTACATCACAACTGTGGTCATAGCAGCAGCAGCAACAGGAAACCACCATGTATAAGAAACACCAGAATTTGAGAAAATATGCACTTAGAAGCAGTGAACTGATGATATTTGGAAAAAGAGATAAAATATGAATGCACTTTTTAAAAGATAAATCATTGGAGATAGGTTCATACCTGATTTTCAAAGGTTGATTGGAGGTTTTTAGGGCCCTCTGCAGAAGCAAGAATACTGACCTAGTCAAAGTTTAGACAAAGTAAGTTTTCTGGACTTGTATGATCTTCCAGATATTTATATTTGGGTACTATATATTCTATCTCTCTTCAATGATTTAATTAAGACAGAGGCTCAGACACCTCTATGTGGAGGTACAATATTTTAATTTCTTGGGGTAATTTTCAAATAAGGATAGTATAGTGATTAACCTCCATGGCCCTCACCCACCCTTGTCGCCCTGTGCCTGGGTTTGTAACTCTGTCTCCACTCACACCGTCACCCAGATTTGCTGGAGTGTTTTGACTTGAATCAATGTGAAATGACTTCTGAACAAGAGTGAGGGAATTACATCTTCGTAATCATCCTGAATCTTTTTGGCAGGCCCTTGGTCTTCGGCGAGATGACACATTTTCTGTTACAATGCTTGGTCATTGCATTGAAATGTACATTGGTGATTCTGAAGCTTATATTGGTAAGATTTAATCATTCTTCCTGGCTGTGCATTTCATTTTTTAAAGTTGTTGTCTTTATTGTGTTTCTTTAATTCTTAAGCAAGATCTAAGTTTATCTTTTGTGCAATTCTAACTACATTGGTATCAGGAAGCCCAAATTTGTTAGAACAATATATGGGAGCCAGCGAGCTGAGTGTTGGGTGTGCACAGAACACTGTGACAGAATATGTGTGAAGCATGTGTTAGAGAAGAGTCGATCCAAGTGCATGGTGGAGGGAGAAACCTTAGGGATTGTTTTTAAATAAATAAACGAACTCTAGTGTTTCTATTTATAATAGAGGTACAGCAATATTTTAACATTTCAGTGGAACATTAGGATGCATTTTGTTCACAAATAGTGATACGTAATTCTTTATTTTTGCAATGATAAATGGCAGTAGGATATGTCTCGGTGGAACTGCCCTGGACACTGCCATAAATTCAGCTACATGGGAGGGTAAAGCTTGAGAGATGGACTTTGCAGTGGGCAGAGATTTGATTTTTAGGATGTAAAACCATAAGAGGAAAAGAGATGATAATTTGAGCCAGGCATGGTAGTTCACACCTGTATTCCCCGCACTTGAGGCAGAAACAAGAGGATTGCTATGAGTTCAAGGCTAGTCTAGGCTACATAGTGAGCTCAGGGCCAGCCTGGACTACAAAGCAAAAAAAAAAGTTTTTTGTCTCAAAAAACTAAAAAAAAAAAAAAAGATAATTTGAACTTTAATAAAATTATGAACTGTGAATTAAAAACACCATTAAGAGAGTAGAAGGCATACCATAGACTGGGAGAAGTGACTGACTCCAGCTAACTCATATCTAAAACATGAAAAATCCAAGATAGTATTTTTTTTTTTTTTTTTTTTTTTGCTTTTTGAGACAGGGTCTCGCTTTGTAGTTCAGGCTGGCCCTGCTGCGAACTCAGCAATCCTCCTGTCT
>PVIC010055651.1:0-11153 GCA_004025085.1 Thryonomys swinderianus
TTTTTTTTTTTTTTTTTTTTTTTTTTTTTTTTTTTTTTTTTTAAGTACAGGGTCTTGCTAAGGTGCTAAATTGCTCAGGTTGGTGGGAGGGCATTGGACTTGTCATTCTCCTGCTTCTGCCTCCTAGAATCCTGGGATTACTGGTGTATACCACTACACTTGACTGAGGTGACAGAGCCCTGCATCTATTTATTACACTCCAGAAAACTGGCACTATTGTAGAAACTGGTTATAGAGTCCTAGCTTGTACTGACTTTTTCTAACTCATGAAATCTAAATTCTCAGTTCAGTTTCCTCTCGTAAAGATTCTCAAGCAATTAGCTCCATTGTTTTGTTCATTTATTGCAATCTAGATTACATGGTTTGCTTCCTTAACAGTGTTCCCTCCCTTAAGATCTTTCATAGCTTTTGGTTTCCCATTGAAGGTTTTCTTTTTTTAAGTTTTTGTTTTGAGACAGGGTCTCACTTTGTAGTTCGAACTGGCCCTGAGCTCACTATGTAGCTGAGGCAAGCCTCGAACTCAGCAATCTCCTGCCCCTTCCTCCCGAGTGCTGGGATTATAGGCGTGAGCCACCAAACCCGGCACTGTGGTATGCAGTACTGATTGCTGGTGGGCATGAGTCACCATGCCTGGTGTTGTTGGATGTGGTTACCAGGGATTGAACTAGGGATCTTGCGCTTACTAGCCAGGTGCTGGAACCACTGAGCTAAATCTCCGGTCTACCCATTGAATGTTTTAAATGTGTTTTATCTTGGGGAAGAATAACTGGAACAATTTTAGACTGAGGAACAATTTGTGTGTTGATGCACAGTCAAAAAGATTCAGTTTCTATCAATATGTGAATATACAGGTGCCACAAACTGCAGCAAATATGAAAGTGAGTTCAGACTATTGAATGTAGATACTCTAATAGTAAGGTACGAAAACAGACAAGCAAGACTAGGGGTGCGGCTCGGTGATATAGCACTTGGCTAGTGTACATAAGGACCTAGGTTCAATGCCCAGCATCAGAAGACATGAACAAAAACCATGGAAGCAATGCTTTATTATTTCCACACAAACCCTTTCCCTGCTGGCGTGTGGTCTGGCCCTCAGTGACATACAGTCTGAACTCCTTCGCACAGAAGTCTGTCCTAGAGTCAACAGGCCCGGCCCTTGGATGCCCCGCTGTGCTGCTGCGCTGCTGCCCGGGAGGAGCTGCCCAAGGAGAGGCCAGGGCAGCTGGAGAAGAGCCAGAGAGCGGGAAACCAGCACCTGAAGATGTGGTGACCAAGAGCCCCGCCCAGGCTCGAAGCCAGATCTGTCCTCCTAGAGTTTCAGACCTGTAACTCAAAATGCTTCCATTTTGTCTTAACCATTTTAGGTGTTAACCGGTTGTTTTTCGTTTTTCATTGTGTAATTCACATTCCATCTATAAACATTTCCCCAATCTTCAAATACAGTTTATAAGCTTTTTTTTTTTAGACAAAGTCTCACCTTGTAGTTCAGGCTGGCCCTGAGCTCACTCTTGCCCATGCTAGCCTCGAATCTGCAGCATACTTCCTGTCTCTGCCTCCTGAAGCACAGTGTAAATGTACCTGTCTGTGAAGCCTTCCTTAATCCCCGAAACTTTCCTTGTTCCCTCCAGGCAAAATAGTCTCTGCCAGCCACCTTTCCTCCCTCTCCTATAGCCGTCAACTGGCACCTCATTTATGACCCTTATCAACTTTGCTTGGGGCCCGTAAGTGCCTAGGGACTCTGGAACCAAGCCGTAGGCTGCAATCGTGGCTATACCTAGCTACAACACCTGCTGACTCTGTAATAACTTCCCTAGTAATATGAATCACTGAAGACAAAGATCTTGGCTGTTGCTGCTTTCCAGTTGTGCCCATCATCTTGGTATGGAGCTGTTCCATCTATGAGGGGCACAGCCTGTTTTTAGGTCTACCTTCGATTTGGTTACATAGCCCCACGGCCTTTCTCTTCCCTCAGTCGGGGGACAACAAACCCTTGGCTTCCTTCCTAGGCTCAGGTCTTTACCTGGCTCTGAATCTGGACTTCCTGGATTATCCTCATTCGGTTGGTGCTTGATCAGGGTTATGACACAAACATACAGCCTCATGCCTGCAAATGACTGATTTTGCAGAATGACAAAAAGTAACTCCTATTTGCAGCTACTAAAAAATGTCCCTTTGAAAATCTGTACTTTTCTTTCCTGAGAAGCAGGCAGGGGGTTAACTGTTGTTGACAAAATCTTTTCATTCAAATGAATGTACTCCAAAAGAGTTTATGCAAGCAATATTGTATCCAGATGTTCATCTAAGATGTTGACCTTGAGCAAAAGAGAAAATAAAACAATATCATTTAATAGGATCAAGATGTATATAAGCAGAAAACAGGATTAAAGGCTTTTGGACAATGGCCTGCATTATGACTCCATTTCTACCACTTAGTAGATACATGACAAATCACATAATTTCTTGGTATTCTCTTCTATAAAAATGAACTAATAGGGCTGGAGATTTAGCTCAGTGGTTCCGGCGCCTGCCTCACAAGCGCAAGGTCCTGAGTTTGATCCCTGTAACCACATACAATGCTGGGTGTGGTGACTCACGCCCACCAGCAATCAATACCACATACCACAGTGCCAGGCGTGGTGGCTCATGCCTGTCATCCCAGCACTTGGGAGGCAGAGACAGGAGGATTGCTGAGTTTGAGGCTTGCCTGGGCACCATAGTGAGCTCAGGGCCAGCCTGAACTACAAAGTGAGACCCTGTCTCAAAAAAACAAACAACAACAAAAAATGCATTAATAATGAAGCTGTCTATTACACTGAATTGCCACCTGGAGAATGTATCGTGACTGTTAGTACTAATATTTAGTGATCTACTACATGAAATCTAACACCTTTGTGGCAATTGTACACAATATTTAGTAAAGATTGCAATTTATCATCACTGAAAAACCTAATATAGTCCTTTATAAAGTGGCCACATTTATTTTATGGGCCGAGAAAGATCTGAATTTCTGAAGACTGCTGTGTTTAAAGATGACAACTCTAAATTAGGTAACAACAGCATGATATAGCTGCATAAATATAATTCTTGTGATAGATGAATTACATAGAGCACAAGAGCAAGTAAAAAGCAGGAGAAATCCAAGCTGGGATGTTGAGTTAAGGTTTCTGGAGGTTGCTGTGTGTTGGGCTTGAGTACACTTCATTTTAATCAACATTGGATTTTTCTGACTTTCGTGTTGTGTAACTTTTTCAAGGCTCCTCACTGCATGATAAACTTCGATTCTTAGGCCCTATTGAATTTGCCTCCCTAAACTATGTCTTTGGCAAGATTAAGTTAGCAGAAGTCTTCCTATAAATAGTCACTATGTTGATATCAGCACCAACATTATAAAATCAGCCTGGGTACAGTTGATTGTGTCTTAGCTAAAGAAATGCCAAAAAACGTTACTGTATTCCTCACCATCAGTGTCTTCCAGCCACAGCTCCCTGAATACCTCCTTGCAGCAAGACCTCAAGTGGGAGGGCACAGAGTCCCTCTAAGTGTCTGCTCACTGAAGTACTAGCTTCAGGCAGGGGCACCCTCCCTGCAGGCACAGTGTGGGAGCCCAAAGCCCCTGGATTGAGGTTTGGGCAACATGAAACTCAGGAGGAACTAGAACAACTTGGACATTAGATTGTCTATTCTCCCAGTTCTGGGTCCCAAGAATTCTTCTGACTTCTGGTTTTGTCCCAGGAGCTGAACATTTTAACAGGTAAACTTTGTACCTGGGTAGACTGGGAGCTTAAAATAATGAAATTGATATAAAAGAAGTGAGCAAACACAAAGGAAAAATTCTGGCACATTCAAGTGGATGAATAGAGATAAATAGCTACAATGATAATAACAAGCTCTGCATTGTATTATCATTGTTCAGAGGGTGCTTATTCTACAGAGGATGCGTCATGGAAGTGTACACCTGTGCAACATTTGTTGTCTTACTGCCAAACTGAAGTCTGTTATGCTCTGCTAAGCCACTAATGACTTGCAGAGTAGAAGCATTTGAAGGCCATTGATGACCCTGAGCACAATCAGACTTTGGAAAACCTTTGGCACATTCTTCGGAGAATAAACAAATATAAGCAGAACAGAATCTAATAAGGAAAGAAGCAATTCACTGAAAGAGGAAAAGCAAGTGAAGTGGAGAAGATTGATTCTGCACACACATTATCCACTTAGTTATTGGATCAAAGGATGTAAGTGAACAATTCTAGGCAACTCTGAATTCTCATTTTCCCAAAATAACATCCTTCTTCTCATTTCAAATCTACCCAGACTAGAATCCTCTTTTTGTTATAGGAATCCAGCCTATACTAACTAATCTACCTAATTTATTTGGCAAATATTTATTGAATACTTTCTCCAGGCCAGCGATCACATATGCAAAATAACACATGAATTTAAAGTAATGAAAACACTTCCAGTGTATCCCTAAACCCCACTTCCTGCTCCTTTCTGGACTATGCTTATGTAGAAACAAATTGAAGGAAGATCATACAGCTAGTAAAACTGCAGGGTGGACTCAAGCTTAGGATAGAGAATAGTCCAGGTGCAGACAGGAGGCTCAAAAGCAGATATTAGCTGACGTTCTCTGAGTAGGACCATTTCCTGTCTGGATCTGAGTCCACTCGAAAGTGAGTTTCTAAGTGTTGGCAGCTTCTGCTGCAGATGTGTGAGCTCCTGTTATGGAAATATACCAGGAGAAAGTGGATGCAAATGATGCTTGCCATTTCCAGTCCCAACTCAGGACAACCTCTCTCATATCCATGAGGTATGGGGGGGGGGGTGGCACGTTTCTCTCTTCCTCTGCCAGCCAAATGCTGAAGAGCCACTAGAAGGCTCCAAGACCCTCAGAAAAGTCACATGATGTCATAGGATGGAAGAGATTGGAGCCTTGAATGATTCTATGGAGTAAACAATCCGCAGGTGACTATGACATGAACACACACACACACACATGCATGCATGAACACACACCAGAAAACAGGCCTCCCTAACCTCCAAAAAAACCTTTACTGAGGTAAGCCACTGAGACTGAAAATTGAGACTTGCCTTAACAAGTATTGTGACTAACATACATGTCATCGACAAGAAGTCCACAGGCCAGTGAGGGAGACATTTGCTAACATCACGTCCCATGATAGTAACTTCTCCCAGAGTCATCGTGGTGTTTATGGACACTCTGATTCTACTCATTGAATCATATCCATGAAAGAAACAGGACGGATCTTCCTATGTGATGCTCAGAGTGGGAGTAAAGCACACAAATGTTTTGGAGCCCAGACTTCCTTAGCCTTAAATGTGAATAAGTGTGAGAGGCAGGCAAATGTAAATGCTAGTGAATTCTAGGAAATGAGCCCAAACTAGACCAACAGCCAATCAGTGATGCTTTTATTGAATGTCGTAAGTCAGCTTTGCCCATTTTGCTCAGAGCTGTCATAGGAGAGGTTCAACCTAGCTGTCCCCAGGTTGCCCCTTTTAGTGCTGGTAGCGAAACAGCTCTTGAGAATTTATTTCCTTATCCATTTCCCCTTCAGATTATCATTTGAAGGCGAACTTTCCAGTCCAAGTTTTGATCACTTCTGGGTCTCGGTGCTTTTTTTCTTCTGTGACCTAGGATTTTGCCTTCTAAAATTTTGGATTATTTGGTTAATATTTACAAGACCAACTACATAATCCGAGAAATGCTTCACAAAATGAGTATGTCTGGCTCCATCCAAAAAGCAAGGACAAAGTTGCAGTTCTGTGATAAAATAGAAACTTTCATTGTACTTGCTATGTCCACTGGGGACATAGAAGAAGGAAAGTACATGGATGAAGGAAGCAGTGATTTAGGGCATAAATCGCTGACATGTGACTAATATACATGTCATTGACAAGAAGTCCACAAGCCAATGAGGGAGACATGTGCTTATTTTTTGAATGGAAAGTGGATTAAATTGTCTTTCTTTTTCTGAATTGAATGGACTAAGTGATTTCATGCTAGGGAGAGAAAATAAAATACTATAGCATCCTTTTATTTCATTACATAACACATCGCAATGTTAAGTGACATACTGTTTATTTCTCATTGCTAGAAAGAGATCAATATCAGAGGATCAAGGAGATGATCATGTGCAGTGGATTTCTCTCTACACAGAGTGATGAACTTCAGCATTTATGTCCAGTCCCACGACTGACCTAGTGGGTGCAACTTTTTCACCCGTGGAGAATTCTAGCGGTAACGCTCATCGTATTTTTCTTTAAGGTATTTTAAGGGTTAGGCAAAATTCTTAGTACCAGCAATTTAGTGAAAGATACCTGTTACAAATGGAGAAAAGGCAGCACAGAAGCTGTTTTCTGCTTGAAAAAAGAAACTGTTTTCTGATGTTAAAAAAAAAAAGAACCCAGAACTGTTTGAAATACAGTTGGATTTCTACACATCTTGATCATGACCTTCCAGAAAGGCATTTGCAAGTCTGGAATTTCCCAGGCTTCTTTGCCAAGAATTAGTGTCGAGTTACCAGAAAATCAATATGACGTACAGTATGCATTTATCTGGATAGTAATTCAACACACACACACACACACACACATTCGTACACACCTTTCATTGCTCTCCTGGAGCTGTAGTCCAGGAGAAAAGGAATTGTTTTAATCAGAGGTGGAAAGGATTCATTTCATAAATTGTTGTAAATAACATCCTCAGCTAGAAATAGGCCTTCATTTATGATTTTTTAAAGTGCTGAAAAACAGATTCTGTATTTTCTTTCAGATTGATTTTATTTTATTTTAGGTTTATTTTCAGAATTTTTCAAGTCTGGTCTATTATCTCAGTAACATAGGCTGCACCCAATTTAAATGATCTTGATTTTCTCTCTCCATTTTCATTTCTCCCGATCCGGTGTGTGGGGGCAGAGGCGGAGAACCCAGCGCTTTCCCTGCAGCCTCTGTCTCTGCTAGAGAATAAACCCGGTAGCCCTTTCCGGAGTGCAGAGCCAAAGCTTCCACACCTCTGGTCGGGCTTTGGGCCGCGCTGGCCGAAGGTTTCTTTTTCTTCCTTGCTTCTGTATGTTTGCCTGCCGGGAGAAGTCTATTCTGTGCCTGGCTGAAAGCCCGAGATATTTAGACTGTCTTATAAAATAAACCCTCCTATTTCTGGTTAGTACGCTCTCGGAAAACTCACGCGTAACAGGAGAAGGGTTCAAAGCTCAAAGCCTGGGAAAAGCGATTAGAAAACTTTTGGTTCTTCCTTCCCTGGGGCTGTTACTTAACGTGCCTCCTACCAGATCCTGAAGGGACCTCAGGAGGATTCCCGGACTCTCTTGAGAAACAGATTTCTTGTTCTGAGTGAAATCTTCATTGGAAATAGATTACTCAGAGGGAAAGCAGGAGGGGGTGGGATAGAGAAGGAGAGAGATGGAGAGAGGGAGAGAAAGGGGGGGAGGGGGAGGGGAGGGAGGGGGAGGGGAGCGCGCTGCAGTACTCCTCGCTGCTCTCCGCCCCTTCCCGCCTGGGGGCTCGGTCCCCCATCACTGCTGAGAAGAGGCGCGGCCCGGCTCCTGTGCTTGAGGGCCTGTCCACACTCGGGCTAGCTGTGCCGTCCTTAGGAGGCCACCTTCGGCTTCTTCTGGGAGATTCTCGGGCCCTCACGCCCCCGTCGCTCCCAGCATCGCCTCCGTCACCCCAATGCTACTATGGCCTCCACCAGGGCGCCACCAGTCCTTACTTGCTCATCTCCTAGAGCTGTATTATGCAGACATCCCGCTTCAGGGAGCTCCTGTAGCACATAGACAGGCAAACATTTCAGCGAACGCTCAGGGCCTATTTCGTGTCAGAGGCCGGTCACAAAGGTGAGGTGCTGAACCAAGCAGGTGAGACGTCTTCCCTCTAAGTGCCCTCACTCTTGCTTAGGTAAAGCCCCCTCACAGCATCCTGCAATTCTTCCTCACAGCACGACGTTCTTGTGGTTATTTACTAGTAAGAACTGGAATTAATGTCATACTCTCGTAACGCTTTCTAAATACCAAGGAGTGACAGATCGTATGAAAATTTCCCCCATGCACATAGAACTTTGCACTTGATACAAAATAAGAACAGTCACACCATCACCTAGCTGAGGGTTATGTTAACTCATCTATCCGGCTCCGGCAGTGGGCGTTCTCGGTACCAACTGTCAGGGCTCCCTCGGGTGCTTTGACTCAGGCAGCCAGGCTGGGGGAACAACACAGGAAATTCCTAGTTTAAAAGGGAAGGGCGCCTTTAGCGGTGCCAGTGACTTCTTCGCTGTGCAGAAGCTTTTCAGTAGGATGAGATCCCGTGTGTTGATTCTTTCTGCTAGTTCTTGTGCTATGGAGGTTTTATTCATAAAGTCTCTGCCTAAGCCAATGTCTCCAAGAGTTTTACTTAGCCTGTTTTCCAGCAGGCTGATTGTTTCTGTTTTAATGTGCAAATGGATACACCTGGAGGACACACTAATAAGTGAAATAAATAGATCACAGAGAGGCAATACCGGATCTTCTCTTTGATATGAGCACCTGTAGATGCAAATGAGCTCTAGAAAGTATGACAGTTTTTGTAGGGAAATTTCCAAAGGAAATTTGGTGTGGGAATGTAATGAGGGGAAGGAATAAATATGATTCTGAAAGAAAGTAAAAGAGCATGTATATAGGGGGTGGGGAGGTGTGGGTGAGTAGGGATATGGGTAAAAATGAGAATTAATTTGTGTCATATATCCGTACAAGTTCCCCAGTGTTATGTGTGATTGTGAGATGTATGTAAATTATACCAATAAAGAATTCAATTAAAAAAAAAGGGAAGGGCTCCCTGTTGTGATGTACCTCTTGTAAATGATTCCTGCTCTGCACTCCTCACCCAGGCTAACAGGAGTGTAGCCTGGCACCGCCCTTCTGGGAAGTACTTTGCAGAATCTGGTTAGGTGTGCCCACGTCCAGTGTTCTAACAGGACAGCTGCCCTCCCAGGGATGTTTTCGTACAGGTGCGTGAGGATATATGCAAGAATGTTCAGTGCAATGCTATTTGCAGGTGTTTTCCATCACTGGGAAAGCAGGTGGGTATTATGTGGTGGAAACATAGTTGTGCTATTGTCTGCTCCTGTCCAGCTTACAGGGGAATCTGTAAGGCCTACCGAGCCCGCGAAACCTGTGAGTGACCTCTGCCTGCCTCGGGTGAAGTTGTTCAGCGATCCATGAGGGGACCTGGGGCAGGCTCTGGCCTCCCCGTCATGTGGGGCGATATGAAACCTACTTTCAGCTCAGTGCTCCCTGTGACGTTACTGCAGCTGTGGCCTTCGGGTGTATCTCGTTTTAGCCTGGCAGGCGTCACGCTCACTGATCCAGCACTAGCACAGTCATCCCCACTGCTAAACCGGATGTGACCCCACAGCCCAGAGTCACTGAGAACTTTGGCTTTCCGGACAGTGAGTTACCACGGAGAACCCACACCACCACCGTGTGTATTTGGTCTTTTGCTTTACTGCAACGGGGAGCCAGCCAGGATTCTCACATGGGGTTTCATAGCTGTTGGACTCTCCAACTGAAGCCACTGGGTTGCGATGGCCCATGGGGCATCCAGAGTATATTTGGGGAACTGTAAAGCCAGACTGCCAGAGTGCAGGCTGAGAAAACCAGAACAGCAGGATGGATTGGGATACGTGGAAATACTTCAATTTGGGATGGAGGTCAAGCCTTTATTGGAAGAGAAGGACTGTTGGTTAGGTACACATCCTTGGGGAACTTAACTTTGATTTTTAAATTTTGATTTCTGATATGATACCCTAGACAGCGTGTATCTGGCCCCAGATATACCGTGATAAAGCTGGAGGACGAAGAACTTCATTGTTCCACTTTACACTTGAGGTCCTTTTGGGTCCCCTGTCTAGAGTATACTGCAAATGAGAATATCTCCACGAACAAACACCATTAGTTATATAGTTATATGGAAATATGTGGATACAGAATTTTTGGAATTGACCTAAATATTTCAACTATGATAAAGGACACACACACACACACACACACACACATACACACACATACACACACACCCTCCTGACCCCCCACAGGCAGAATCAGAAGAACCATAGGTTTTTTTAAAATACTTAGTAAAATTTCTATCCTTCCCTATCTAAAAAATATATTCATATCATCCTAGCTAAGGCTGCATGGTCATAGTGTAGACATACCATAATATTCATATGACTTCCTACCAGTAACTATTCAAGACATTTCCAGTTTATCAGTACTGTCAATCTGACAGTAGTTAGCATCCTGTTTAACCTCACACACTTATCCCATTATTTGTGGAGAGTAAATTCCTAAGGTGGGACCTCTCACTGCTTTTCTCCACATTTCTGGTTTGCCTCTGAGGAGGACACCAATACACGCTCCCACCAAGGTGGTAGCAGACGGGCCAGCTTCCTCCAACCTCAGCAGCCCTGCATCTGCCTCGCTCAATCTTCGCAGTCACTCCCATTCTGACAGCTGGTTCTTCCTCTGAAGCCCGGGCTCCGTCACCAGGAGCGTGGCCTCTTTTAAGGCACCACGCCACACTCTTGTTTACGGGGCTGGCTTCCCACGTCAAGGCACAAGGCAGGGGATGTTTACCCTCATCTGCAAGCTTGAGCTAAACTTTCCTTTAATGTGTGCCTGGAGTTCTCAGTTGAACTGGCAAGGTCAGATTAAGCTTATTTCCAAACTGAGTAAGTTCACGGCTAAGGGCAGGGTGATGTGTAGCCAGGGCCAACCTGCCCTGGAAAATCAGTCAGGCCGCTGCTGAATGGTGCCCAGGCCACGATCCTCTGATTCATTTTAGAATTCAAGTGAAACAAATTTTTTTGTGTTCTTAAAAGTCTGTCTTTTGTTTATGCATGCTATTTGTTTTAGGCGTTGACAAATTTTGTAAGTTAATCATCTCACTTATATGTAACAATATTAACATTTTGTATTTGCTTCATCAATTTTTTATTGTGATCTAGGTACATTTTATATACATGTCATGGTTACACTCAACACTGAGCATTTGCACCAGCATATGGCACGACCTAATTCTCATTTTTTGCCCCTTCCCCTACCCACCCTACAACCTCCCACCCCCATATACATAAGCTCTGTTTCTCT
>PVIC010055652.1:0-11168 GCA_004025085.1 Thryonomys swinderianus
GAACCACTGAGCTAACCCTCCGGCCCAGAATAGGGCTGATCTTTGACAGGAGTCTCCAATATATTCTATGCTGTGGAAACCAACTTTTGGAGATGGTAAGTGCTCTTCTATGAAAGCCAAAGGGCTTAAGAGCCTAAAACTGGTTTCTAAATTTGTTTCTGTTTTAAATGGTTACATACTTCAGGGTAGAATCCCAAACCCGATTCAAATAAGCTGAAGGTTTAAGATTCTTCCAGTGTGAGGGAAGGAGCTTAACTCTCACCTCAGCCCAGGGTGGGTGGAGGTTTCAGGTCCACTAATGGACAGGACAGCTTCCCCAGGTCTCACAGAGTCTAATTTTAGCTCCTCGTGTTGAGCAGGGCTTGGGAAACCAGGTCCTATTTCCTGCAAGCAACAAATGTTTGACCCTATGCTATATTTATTGTTCCCTGTCCACCCACAGGCCTCTCATCTAAGTCCAGCTCGCTGCTGGACAATCTTTCTTCCATCCTGCACGTGGAGACTTCCCTTTCTTGCTTTCACATCTGACTCCAAGACTTTTGTTTTCATTTATCATCACTCTCCTTGAGCAGGAAAGGGAGATTTCAATATGTAACTACATGACCAATGTAAAGGAGAAGATTCATTCTTCACCTTAAGCCTCAGCTTATTTTCTTAGTCATCTACTGAGCACCTACCACAAGCCTGGACCTGAGTGAGGCCTAAAGCCGTACTTCTCTCATACTCCCACTAAACCTACATCAGTCCATATCTTTTCAGTGCTCATGAAATACTCACATAATACTCTTTTAATGTTCTATCATTACTAAAGCCCAAAGGCTTTCTTTTGTGAATTAAAAATAATGAAACGCTATGGACATGGGCAAATCCAAGAAAAATATCTAACTTACTTTGTGCTTTGTAGTTCCTGAACTCACTGCGTAACCCCCAAATTAGCCTTGAACTCACAGCAATCCTCTTGTCTCTGCCTCCCAAGTGCTGGAACAACAGGCGTGAGCCACCACACCCGACATCGTGGTATGTGGTTACCAGGGATCAAACTGGGGACTTTGTGCTTGCCAGGTAGGCGCCAGACCCACTGAGCTAAATCCCCACCTCAGATTTGCTTTTGCATAAAGTGTGTGTCTATGAATTACCTTTACTACCTCACTCTAACAATTAGACATGGTGACACAAATCTGTACTCCCAGAACTCAGGAGGCTGAGGGAGGGAAATTTTGAGTTCAAGATTGGTCTAGACTACTTAGCAAGACCCCTTCTCAATGAAACAAAATTAAATTACACAAAATTTTTAAAAACAAGAAGAAAAGAAGTATATGCTACTTTAAGCAAACTTCACTGTTTTTTTTTTTTTTTTTTTTTGAGACAGGGTCTCGCTTTGTAGTTCAGGCTGGCCCTGAGCTCACTATGGTGCCCAGGCAAGCCGCCGCGAACTCAGCAATCCTCCTGTCTCTGCCTCCCGAGTGCTGGGATTACAGGCGTGAGCCACCACGCCCGGCACTGTGGTATGAGGTATTGATTGTTGGTGGGCGTGAGTCTCCACACCCAGCATTGTATATGGTTTCCGGGAATCGAACTCAGGTCCTTGCGCTTGCAAGGCCGGCGCCGGAACCACTGAGCTAACCCTCCGGCCCAGGTTTTACTTTTTTTTATGACAAAATCTATTTTGTAAGAAATTCCTGACTGAATTCCTTTAAATAAATTGTTATAGGCCACTTTTAAATTTCAAATTTCACTACAGATGTTTTCAGGACTATGTTGCATGAAAGGCTCACATCACTTCCCTTCTATTTATTAATGTACTATAGAAAACACCAGCATCTGACTCTGAAAGTAGAAATTCTGTAGTGTCTACCATATTTCTAATAATTAGCCAAACAATAACCTAGCACTAAAAATACTATTATACCAACACAATGATTAAAAAAAAAATGTACTATGTAGCATCCCTCTCTCCAAAATATAACTGAAAAGTTTTAAAAAAATAGAATAGCTGATAGAAGAATAGAGGAAAAACTCTAAATTTTGTCTCTGTCATTTCAAAAAGTGGGGTTTTCACTCAGGAAGCTGAGATAGGAGGCTCACTGCAAGTTTGAGGCCAGTCTGGGCTACATAATAATAAGCTCAAAGCCAGCATGAACTGTAAGATGAGACCTTGTCTCAAAAAAAAAAAAAAACAAACAAAAAACAAAAGTACTGGGCTTGGTGGCTCAAACCTGTAGTCCCAGCATTCAGGAGGCAGAGACAGGAATATTGCTGAGTTTGAGGCTTGCCTGGGCTACATAGTAAGCTAAGGGCCAGCCTAAACTACAAAGTGAGACCCTTTCTCAAAACAGACAAATAAAGTGGGGTTTTGAGATGTTTTGTTTTGTTTTAGAAAAATTATTTGTGCGTGTGTGTGTGTGTGTGGTTTTCAGACAGGGTCAGGGTCTCCATTAGTTGCTAAATTGCCAAGGCTGGGCTCAAACTTGAGATCCTCCTGCCTCAACCTCTCAGAGTCCTGATATCCAAGAGATGTGCCACCACACCTGGCTTTTGAAAGTTTTAGAAGAATTGATCATATGTTTGTGTGGTTCTTCCAGAGTAGACAGCCTTATTTACCACAATGACGTCTTTGTTACCAAAAGACTGTTAGTATTACAATCTAATCTGCAGTGAGTAGACTGCCTAATCAAAATAGGCAAATCTAAAAGTAGTATGAAATATACTTTAAAGAGAATCTAAAAAACACATCTTGCAATCAGCAGTTAAGATTAACATTCTGATAATATAAGCTGTTCTATTTTCAACTCCTGGTTACAATCTTGTTCCTACTAATACTGAATTTAGTCTGTACAGGAGGTAACATCACCTGTCAAATCTAACCTCATAAATAACTGATCATCAAATGAGTGACGATGTGTAAAAGAGTAATATATTTAAAGAGCTGAAGTGTTATTCATATTATAGAGAACTTTATTATTAAGTGCAGAGGAAAATAAAACATAGAAGTAACTTTATGTCTTTATCTGCAGTATTGGGAATTGAACCCAGAACCTTCACACTGAGCTGCATTCCCAGCCTTTTGTACAGTGGACCCTCACCTTATGAACTCAATCTGTTCCAGAGGGTTGGTTTTAACTAAGTCAATGTAACAGATATGGATCTTCACCTGGTTACATGATACAGATAACATGAAGCAGATGAATCTTCCATTAACCTAATTAACACAAGGTGTAACTTGAGGGTCCACTATATTTTGAGTTAGTGTCGCACTAAGTCACTGAGTTGCCCATGCTGATTTGGAACCTACAATCCTCCTACCTGCACTTCCCAGAGTGCTGAGATTACAGGCACGTGCAACTACACTGGGGAACATAAAAGTAATTTTAATGGCATCTTTCAGACATGCAGATGTAAGGAAAAAACTTTTCAGGAGACCAATTTTGTTTTGTTTCTTCCAAACTATATTTTTCCCCTTTTTAAAAAATTTATTTTATTGGTACATTTATTAGAAGATCAATTTTTGCCAAATATTAGAACTAAGGAAAGTTACAAAGAGAATTTGACAAATGGTCTTACTACCACCTGGAGAAATGGTAAAATGGGGGAGACCACCTCTACCACTTTATGTTTTATGATGAATAAAAACAGGATGCAAAATCAAGCTGCACACTCCAGAGTTTCTTAGATATGCCTGTTTTTTGCCCTGGAATGACCACTGTCCCTCACCTTACCTTGTCCTTTCTAAAGAGCAAGGGCCGATAAAAGCAGAATGTTCTCAAACTGGGAGGAAGTGAAACTCCCTTCATGGGGTGTTTACAAACCTACTGGGACTGAAACTGTGAGGCCTTTGGCTGCTGGAAAAGACTCTCATTAGGTCCTGTGTGGAGGAAAGGGTGGGAAGAGAAGACAGACGTCAACCCCCAAAAGATAGAAACATTTTATACCATTCACTAGAGAGGCCATGACTTGGCGTAACCAGCCAAAGCATTGCAGTCAGACAAGGTGAATTTGAATCTGGCCTCAGCTAACTACCTTGACGGGATCTTAAGTCTGGGATACATTTTTACTGGTCTGTGATCAAATGGGGAGAAACTAGGACAGTAATATATTTGTTCATAATACTAAATTTATTGTTTTATGCTATAATTAGGATCTCCCTCCACTTTGGTGATAAGTCCTCTATTTTCAAAAAGGATGGAGAGTAGATTGCAGCAGTTTTTAAGAAAGTCCTATGGGATAAGTGCATTCAAACTAAGTAATATTTTGAGGGGGATTCATAGCAAAGTGTCTTTTATTGTAATAAATTTTTTAAAAATTAAAAAAAGAGAGAAGGTCCTTGCTTAACCTTCACAGAAGCAAATGTTGGTATACATGTGGTCCCCAAATGTCCCCTATCTGTATATTTGTTTGTCAGTGTGAGATACAGTCTTACTATAACTCAAGCTGGCCTCAGCACTATCTGGCCTACACATAAATTTTCTAAAAAACTTGTCCATAAAATTCACTCTGGGTACTGCACAATTAAAAGTCTCATTTTCTCAACAACAGAATGGAGAGGAGTTCTCTTTTGTAAAACTGAATGTATTCAGCCCTCAGAGTTTTATCATCATCATGAACTGGATTATGTGACTTGAAGTTTACTGAAAAAATACCCCAGACTTAGGGAGCCTGACACAGAGGTCAAAGGACAAGCCCTGGAGTCAAACCGCCTAGATTTAAATTCTCAGTTTGCCTTTTGCTAGTTGAGTGAGTCTCAGTCAAGACTACCCTAAAATGCTGCTGTTTAATCATTCAAATGGGAATAAACAGCAACAGCTACTAAATAGGGGCAGTTTGAAGATTTCAATTAGATAAACCCCATAGGACACAGCACACTGCCCTTGTATGTTAGTTATCATAAGCATAATTGTAGACTAAGGTTGTCAGAAGTGGCTTTCTAATTGTCTGCTAGGTTTGTCACCAACATCCTTTAAAGATGAAATCCGTATTAAGAAGTTATAAGGAAGGGCAGGAGATTTAGCTCACTGGTTCTGGCGTCTGCCTCCCAAGAACAAGATCCTGAGTTCGATCCCCGTAACTACAGAGAATGTTGGGCGTGGTGACTCATGCCCACCAGCCATCAATACCACATACCACAGTGTCAGGCGTGGTGGCTCACACCTGTAATCCCAGCACTCCGGAGGCAGAGACAGGAGGATTGCTGAGTTCACGGCGGCTTGCCTAGACACCATAGTGAGCTCAGGGCCAGCCTGAACTACAAAGCGAGACCCTGTCTCAAAAAGCAAAAAAAAAAAAAAAAAAAAAAATATGAGGAAAATCATGATTAACATTCATTTAAAAATTCCAAATTAAAACCCCTAGGTCAAGAATGACAATATGAATTGCATACAGATCCAGGCAACATCAACTGTCACTCTAAACACATCTATGGGATGGTAATATTCATTACTCTTGAAATGTGTAAATATTGATCAAAAGAAGTATAACACATAACCATATAAACAAACAATGACTTTCAAATAAACTACTAGTTCAATTTTTATAAAATAGTTCAATTTTTATAAAATCAAATTTAACTTATTAGCTTCAACTGTCTTCTCTAAAATGCTCAGCAAAGGTTTTAGTGTAATCTGTCTTAAAATATGGCTAGTCTGACATTAATCAACATAAATTAAAATTTTAGTTTAACAGTATAAAATTTAATATAGATTATGCTTTTAGTGAGATTAAATAAAAATCGGGCAAGAACAGTATTACAGTAGCTTTTAATTTAACAAAAAACTGAAATGGTAAATGAGTTTCTCCTTTAATGTATTTTCCTAAATCTATTTAAAAAAACAAAAATGTATCTAAATATCTTCTAAGAGTGTAATTCATAAGCAGGTCTTCATAAAACCAACCACGAGCATGTTACTCTCAAAAAAAGGAAGAATTACGGAAGTATTGCCCAACATTTCCTCTTAGTGTATATAAAGATTATATGAGCACTTCTGACCTCCCTATCCAACTTTTAAGGTTTTATAACTCCCCAAAAAGAATGCACTACAGGTACAAACCAGGGCTCAAAGCTGATTAAAGATCCAAGGTTAAAAGATAGAATTAAACTTTTTTCTTTGTCTGAAAACCACATAACACAATAGTGTTATAACAACTAGCCATAGCAGTTACATTTCTATACACAAGATATATTTATTTATTGGGGGAAACAAATGTTTCTTCTCTAACCTCCAGAACATTTGAAAATTAAAGGTAAAAATGCTGTATTACATTGCAATTAGCTTAACAATGCTCCAGGAACATAGAGGAGGGAGTGGGGCTATAAAGTCAGACTGCTTGAGTCTGAATCCAAGATCTTTTGAAAGCTATGCATTGTCTTGGGCAAGTTACTTAACCTTCCTGAGCCTTGGTTTCTTCATTTGTGTACTGGGAGATAATAACAGTACCGACCTCAAAAGGTTATTGGGATAATCCATTTAGTAAGCAGTGCCTAGCCCATCACTAACAACAGTGCTTCTACTGTTACCAACAATTGCAACACTATCAACAATGTTATGGACTGCTTTATAGGAGTGACAGCCACAAGCATTACTAAAGTCAATCTACAGAGGTGAGGGATGTAACGTTTTCTAAAGGGGCACTTCTGTCGAGGTCATTCTGATCACGTTTCTCACCCGAGCCAATACGAACGTTCTAGAATCATCTTCCAAAAGAAAAATACTGTTTAAAATGCCACCGTACACACTGAATTGGCGGTCGAGAGCGTTAAAAACAAGCAAACAAGCAAAACACTTGCCAACCCCGGTGCACAGATGCCATTTCTTCAGTACAGACAGCAGCACTTCAACCCTACAACTTCCCACACACCTTCTAACCCTGTCACTCCCTCACCCCGGCAGAACGAGATCCTGCCTAGCCTAAGGGGGTTAGAGTCACAACATCGGTCTTTACCGGAGGCCAGAGAGAGAGATGCTCGTCACTAAGAGGCCACAGGGCTGGACTCGGGGCGGGAGGCTGGGGCGGGGGCGCCCGGGCAGCGGCGGGCGGGAAATGCGGGGAAGCGCTGCCCAAAGCGCGGGGCCGGAACAGCCGCAGGCGGTGCACCGGGGTCCCTCCGGACGTGACCCACCCAGCAGCGCGGAGCGCACGCGCGGAGGCCGCGCCCGGCTCCCGGCCGTCTGTAGAGCACCGCACCGGGAGCGCTCCCGCCCCGGCCCCGCCACGCAGAGCCTTACCCGGAGCCTCGCCCTGCGACAGGTGGCTCTGCGGACCCGCCCGCCGCGCGATGTTCAGCCCCGCGGCCGCCCGGCGCGGCCCTCCCCTCCTCACCCCCAAGCTCCGCGAGGCCGGCACCAGGTCAACCTCACACTGGCGTGGGCTGCCCCGCACGCGTCAAGAGAGCCGGGAAAGCGGCGCGGGCCGGCGGGCCCTGGCGGACGGACGGGCGCGCGGGCCAATGGGCGGCTGGAGCCTGCCGGGGGCGGTGCTTCCAGCACCTTCCTTCTTTCGGTTGGTTCCTCCTGGTTAACTGTTTGGGGGCCGCGCGCGCGTTCCCGAGTAGGCGCGACGCTGAGACCTTGAAGAACCCGGCAGAGTAGGACTACTTCCGAGGCGTGCGGTAACGGGAAAGCCGAGGATTCCTTAACTCGGCCCTTCCCTCAGCGCACACCCCGCACTGGTTTGGGGCGGGGTGGCGCGTCGGCTGCGCGTTCGCGCGAAGACACGCTCTGCGCAGGCGCGAGGGGTTTGTCGGCGGGTACCAGTCTCAGAATCCCTGGAGGCTGGAGAAACTGTACCCGGGTTGGGGTCCTTCCTTAACGACCCTTGGAAGAAGGGAGAGAATGGAGGAGAGATTTAAGAGCTGGATGCAAGGCAAGAGGAAGGAAAGGGAGAAGAGGGAGGCCCCCGGAAATACGAAGCTTTAGTACTGTAGTAGGAAGTACCCTATGTTTCTCTGAACTGTTTTTGTTGGGGTGTGTAGGACTGGTTTCTTGCAGAATTCGTGCCACTTACACCTGCAGTGAATTTACATTCCTACTGGCACCGTTACCATAAATAGATGTTCAGCAGTGTTCTCTCAAAAAGCGCCGCAGCACCAGATTATCAAGTCTTTGAAAACAGCAGGGACCACACTTTCCCACATCAGTACCCATCCAGGATTCTGGGGGATATTTCTTCATCTTTGTTTCAGAAAATGTCACTCAGAATTCCTTATTGTAATCGAATTCGCATACTCATGAAACCAGGGAGGGTAATAACAATTTTTAAAAAATTGTGTACAGGGTAAACAGGAAACAAGCCAGATCAAGTAAGAGAATTGAAAGTGACAGGCACAGTGACACAGGCCTGTAAACCCAGCTAATTCAGAGGCTGAGATAGGAGGATCATGAATTCAAGGCCAGCCTCGGCAAATTAGTAATGATACGTTCTCAAATTCTGAAAAGGTCTAGGATGTAGCTCAATCCCCAATATCACAGACAATTAATGATGATAATGTAGGATAGAGAAAATTGTGAAGCCAAAAAAAGTGAACCGTTCTAAAATCTGACAATTATGTAAATTCCAGAGCAGTGTCCTACTCTGAACTTTGAAGGGTGAGGGAACGTTGTACTTAGATGATAGTGATAGGTACAGCTGCTATGGTAACCACCACTGTAAAAAGGAGAGCTCTAAATAAGCATGACCTAAAATAACCCTGCTCACTAGACCCAAGATGCGCAGGTTGAGTGAAGGAAACTTCAAAAACACAAATGTCTTTATAAGTGCTTAATCAGTAGAAGAACTTTTCGTTTTTGAAAGACATTTTGGCCTGTATTAGAATAATCCCATGTAAAGATTTGTAGAGAGCTAGTGTGGTGGTGCACACCTCTCATCCTGAGGCAGGAAGACCTCAAGTTCAAGTCTATCCTAGTGAGACCTGTCTCAAAATAAAAAATAAAAAAGGGCTGGGATATTGTTCAGTGTGTGGACCCTGGGTTCAGTCCCCCGTATCAGAGGGAATTCATCATGGATGAGACTTATTTAGGTTAAATTGACACAGAGATATGAACGATATTCGGTCTTTTTTTTTTAAAGAATGTTTAATGCCAGCAAAATATGTGGTCTTTATTAAATCAAATATCTTCCAATGTCAAGGAGGCAGACACCTCTTTGACTGACCTATTATCAATTCACAGGTCCTTTCTCTCCTTAGTTACTTCCAGTGGTTGATCAAGGGCTTTCTGATTAAAAAAAAAAATTACAAACTTTTTTTTTTTCTTGAAACAGGGACTTGCTTTGTAGTTCAGGCTAGCCCTGAGCTCACTCTGTAGCCCAGGCAAGCCACCGCGAACTCAGCAATCCTCCTGTCTCTGCCTCCCGAGTGCTGGGATGACAGGCGTGAGCCACCATGCCTGGCACTGTGTGCGGTATTGATTGCTGGTGGGCGTGAGTCATCACGCCCAGCATTGTATGTGGTTACCGGGATCCAACTCAGGACCTTGCACCTGCGAGGCAGGCACCAGAACCACTGAGCTAAATCTCCGTCCCCAAAATTACAAACTTTTAGTAGAAAAACAAACACATTTTTCTGTTCACACCATCACCACAAAATACCTTGCATTACTTCCGGTCATCAAATGTGCAGCCTCTAGTCCCAGGTACTTGAGGGGCTGGCTGAGTTGGAAGAGTCCTAAGGCCAGTTGTTCAGAGCAGCCTGGGTAATAGAGACCTCATTTTTTAATGTTTGGATTTTTTCACCCCAACAACCAGCTCTACACCACAGTATAATAGGGTGTCCTACAGTTTAACTCAGTTGTGACACTATTTGGCATGACTTCTCTCAGAATGAAGGTTGGGTCTCCAAGACTATCTCCGCTTTAGATGTGAGTACAGCCCCAGGTTATGCCTTCCCCCTCCTTGCATTCAATTAATTTGCCAGGATAGCTTCTAGGACTCGGGGAGAGACTATACTTATTCTTACCAGCTTATTATAAAGGAGATTTCCAAGTGTACAGATAGATGAACAGCCAGAAGGAAAAACCGCATGGGTCAAGGTATGTGCAAAGGATGAGAGTTTCCGTGCCCTTTCTGGCCAGGCCACCCTCAGGTACCTACACATTCAGCAGCCAGAAAACCCCAAGCCCATCCTTCTTGGGGTTTTATGAAGGCTTCATGATGTAGGCATGATTGATTACACTGTAAATCATTGGAAACCAGTGTTGGTTTCATTTGAAGGTAGAAGGGGTGGACCTGAAAATTCCAACTGGTAACTAACGATATGGTTGGTTTCTCTGCCACCAGACTCCATCCTGAACCTTCTAAGAGTTGCCTCATTAGAACAAAAACACTCCTACCACCCAAGGAATCCTGATAAAAAGATTTACTAGCTCTGTATCAGATGTAACCACTCAGAAAATTATAAAGGTGTTAGGAGTTTTGTGTCAGAAACGGGGGATGAGGACCAAATACGAAGACAAAAGATTCTCCAAGTGTTCTATTTGTAAGTGTCTTAGAAATTCTATCTTAGGGACCAAGATAGAAATCAAACATACATCTAGCTATAGCACAGGTTTCCTATCCCATATGGTGGCATGTGGCTGTTGAACTCTTGAAAAGTGACTGATTTAAATAGAGATAAACACTGAATTTGAAGACACTGATGCAAGTAAATACCTCTTTTAACAATATTGATCACATGTCAAAGTAATATTTTGGTTTAATTGAAATATATTCTTAAAAATAATTTTTTTAAGTGAGACCCTGTCTCAAAAAAAAAATAATATATATTTTTTTCTTTGTACGGGCTGGGGATTGGGTCCAGGGTCTTGTGCGTGCTAGATAAGTATTGTACTAGTAGGCTTCATTTTAGTCCTCCCTTATACTTTAAAATTTTTTTTTCTTTTTTTTCTTTAGTTTCTTTGAGTCAAGGTCTCACCTTGTAGTTCAGGCTAAAGCTGAACTCACTATGTAGCCTAGACTAGCCTTGAACTTTGGCAATTTTTCTGCCTCTTGTCTCCCGGAGTGCTGGGATTAGAGGTGTGAATCATCACACCCGGTTCTCTGTTTTACTTTTTAAGTGCATTTAAAATTATATCATTGGGACCTAAGAGTACAGCTCAGTGGTAGAATGAATTGTTAGCATGATCAAGGCTTTGGATTTGGTCGCTGAGAGAGAGAGAGAGAGAGAGGGAGAGGGAGAGGGAGAG
>PVIC010055653.1:0-11307 GCA_004025085.1 Thryonomys swinderianus
CAAAAAAACAAAAACAAACAAACAAAAAAAAAAGAATATGCCTCTTACAAAGCAGGATGTGCTTCAACTAAAAGAGAAGAGCACACTTTTCTGAAACTGACAAAGCATATCTTCTTAACATTTGTATCCTTCCCTACCTTCATTTAAAATGCACAAAATGAGCTCATGCCGGGCGTGGTGGCTCACGCCTGTAATCCCAACCCTCGGGAGGCAGAGACAGGAGGTTTGCTGAGTTCGAGGCTTGCCTGGGCTACTTAGTGATATCAGGGCCAGCCTGAACTGCAAAGCAAGACCCTGTCTCAAAAAAAAAAAAAAATGAGCTCATAAGAGGAGAGGGTCTTAGAGATACCTTCTTTTTACCCACATCCCATAAATTAAAACCGGAAAGGCTATGATGAAATTTGTTGGCTAACTGTCTGACTATACTCTGGGCAAAGAGCAGTGTTTTCATCACCATCAACATGGACATTTGCATCTTACATTCTCCATCTTTAATTCTAATCTTGAAAAAAGGCTTAATAAACTCCAGACTTGATCCTGGTGGAGCTGCTGAGAGTTTCTGCCTGTGAAAAGGGCCTCAGAGCTGTGCTGGCTGGTTCCCTCCTTGGGCTGTAGCGGGAGCTCTGCCTTCCTGAACCATGCCTTCTGCCTCTTGCCTGGGGCCATGTGATGCTGTTTCAATAAATTAATAACAGCTCTCTGTCCACCATCCCTACAATCAACCTGACAAAGGTGTCTGGCCACTCTTCATCTCATCTTTGAAACCTTTATAGCTTCCTCATTTTTCTCTGGCCTTTGTAATTGCGGTTCTATCACTTGGCCTGGCTAACTTCCTCTCACTTCCAGGGATAACTTAGATTCCTTCTATCAGAAGGTTCCGCTCTTGGCAGTGTCTTCCCTCTTTGGGTTAGTCTCACACATACACACACACACACACACACACACACACACACACACAGCACCTACTTGGCATCTAACCTCACACCTATCAGCAAACATTTTAGTTATCTTTCATTTGTCTCTCAGCTCCTTACATAGAAAACTAAAGCATGGTACACAGTATATAGCAAGTGTTTGATAAATAAGTGTGCCATAAATGAATATCTACTTTGCAATAAAGAGTTCAGCATAGATTTCCTGTCAAGAACCAAACAGTAAATATTGTTGGATTTCAATCTCATAAAGTCTGTGTTCCAGTAGCTCAACCTTGCTTCCTGAAGGACATAGCTAGTTCTCATTTGTGAGTCCAGTATCTTTGTAAAACAATATTTGAGTTAAAAATGTAAATGAAAGAGATGAGTGAGACAGGAGATTAGGATATGACAAAGCTAGCTGAGAAAGTACAAGAGACCTGTTAATTATAACATCCTGAAACACAGAAGCAAAATAGTTCCCAAAACCCTAGTCAGGTATGCACACCTGTGATCCCAGCACTGAGGAGGCTGAGGCAAGAGGATCTCCATGAGTTCAAGGCCACCCTAGGCTGCATATCAAGACCAACCTGGACAACATAGCAAGACCCTATCTCAAAAAACAAACAAATACTTCTCAGAGAACTTGAGCAGGTTTCCAATAGGATGACCTGGACCTATGGAGGTGTGAGATCCTAGCACCTCCTCACTGGACCCTGTGTAGAAGTTCTCAAAGGCTCCTTGAGCTGTAGATGTTGTAAAAAGACAGATACCCTGAAGAGCTTGCTATTCAGCTTTCCTCACAATGGCTCACCTGTGTCCTCTACAGGGTTCTTTTAGCTTGCTTTTTCTCTTTTACTCTCTCAAGCTCACTCTGCAGAGTCAATTCCCTCCTCACTTTTCACTTTTACTTTTTCCAATAAACTTTACTACCATTCTTCACTCATTTCCTCCAATTCTTTGAGATCAGAAAATCCTGGAAACCAACTCCAGAAGGAGACTTGAGCACCACAAAAGCTGCTAACATTTATTTGGCAAACCGATTTCTAGAAAGAGCTACCCTGTAACATAGGGACCTGAAGATATGTAATCAGCAGGCATGTTGTTCCCATTGCGCATTTATTTGGGGCGGTCTGTTGGTAGGTTCGTAGGTGGAGATAAGGCAGAAGGTATCCTCAGCATGGCTACTGGTAATTCAGTTAAGTTCTTTTGAAAGTTCCTACTGTTGGTAAGTTATTTAAACTTACTATTCATTTTTGTTGATTTAGGTGTTTTGTTTTTGTTCCTTGAGATAGCTCTCCCTGTGTAGCTCAGTCTGGGCTTGAATTTGTAGTGATCCTCCTGCCACAGCCTTCAAAGTGCTGGGATTATAGGTGTGTGTCACCATGCCCCGCTGGTTTAAGCATTTTGTTTTGGTTTTTTTTGTGTGTGGGAGGGGGCTTTTTTTTTTTCATTTTTAGTGTTTCTGTTTCCTACTGCTTCATACCCAAGCCACAAACCTGTCTAGATGTTGCTGCATATATGAGCACCAGACATCTCTCTGAAGCACTCTGTATTTGCATGCATCCCTCCTGCACTCCAAAAGGATGTGACATGGGGTGCTGGCCTGGCATGTGTGAGGTTTTGGGTTTGATCCCAGTCCTAAAAAGAAAAAGAATTGGGACTTTAGTTACCAGAAAACACACTTAGAGAGAAACTTTTTCAAATAAGTGTATGTCTCTTCATTTGTGTGGTCTTGATCACTACTCTTTACAATACAACTAATCACAAATACCAGAGGTGATCAAAATAAAAGGAGAATGTTTAAATTTTTAAAATTATTATAGTAAAAGACATTGCCACTAGTCTCCCTCAGAATATGCCCGTTTGCTCCAAACCCACTTATCCCACTGCTCTTGCCACTTTCTGAAGCAGTTCTGGAAGTTCTCTCCCATGGATGTCTTTATGAGGTGTGATTAAAAAAATATAGTGGTGAGGCCAGAGGATTACTTCAGTGGTTCCGGCGCCTGCCTCGCAAGCGCAAGGTCCTGAGTTCGAACCCCAGTAACTACATACAATGCTGGGTGTGGAGACTCACACCCACCAGCAATCAATACCACATACCACGGTGCCGGGCATGGTGGCTCACGCCTGTAATCCCAGCACTCAGGAGGCAGAGACAGGACGATTGCTGAGTTTGAGGCTTGGCTGGGCTACATAGTGAGCCCAGGGCCAGCCTGAACTACAAAACGAGATCCTATCTCAAAAAAAAAAACACAAATAAAAATACAGTGAACACTTCTGCCCAGTGCTATCTAACAGAAAAGCAGACTCCTGAAATACCACAGTGGGTCCTCATCTACTTTCTTCACCAATTCTGGCACCATGTAACTCCTGGCTCATCCTCAAAGTCTAAATGACCATGAAAGGTAAATGTTTTTGAATTGATTCAGGACATCGGAACAGTCACAACAGCACAACTAAAGACAGTCACAGAAGAGGACTTTGGAACTGCCATGGAAAGAGGTAACAATGATGAAATAAGTGTATTTGAAGGTGGGGGAGGGTGCTGAGGGAACTCGGTGTCTTTTAGTACAATAACTTTTAAATGTAAACATTCATCGTAATTTTTGGTCACACCTTGTACAGCATTTTTAGGGAAAAAGGAAAACACAAGATGGATCTACTTCTGTCCAGGCTGGGAGCCGGTCCCGGTGGATGTTAAGTCCAGGTCAACAAGATTTCAGCGCAAGCGCACCTGCGCATCAGCATTAATAACTGATACAGCTGAAATTGATGCTGGCACGTGGCCTCCTTTGTGTACTTTAGTATAAATTTAAACCACGTAGCTGAGAGCTGTTGTCTGAGGGACATCTAAGTGGCAGAGTCCTACAGAGAATGTGCAGTGGCTGCTGAGAATGGCGAGCAGCTAAAAGGACTGCCCAGGTCTAAGGACTGCTGTGGCATACAGCGACTGGGAGCTCAGGAGCAGCTGCATGGATGGCCTTGAAGCAGCTGAGTAGAAGGTGTTTAACTCAGTCCACAAGTCTGTGCCTCTTCTCCAGGCTGCCAGATCTCAGGTGAACCCTCGGTATCAACCTGCGATAAGGCAGCACCGTCTGAGTTGTTAATCATTCTGACAAATTATTGACCAGGAGGCCCGTGAGACCCTCTTGTAGTCAGCTGGTTGGAGGTGTTGGTGGTCTGAGGACTCCTTACCTTTCTGCTAGCGTCTGAGTGAAGGTATTTCCTTTTGTTTAGTTTAGTTTTGTTTTGTTTTTTGAGACAGGGTCTCGCTTTGTAGTTCAGGCCAGCTCTGAGCTCACTATGTAGCCCAGGCAAGCCTTGAACTCAGCAATCCTCCTGTCTCTGCCTCCCGAGTGCTGGGATCACAGGTGTGAGCCACCACACCCGGCTGTTTTATTTTGTTTTTTTGAGACAGGGTCTCGCTTTGTAATTCAGGCTGGCCCTGAGCTCACTATGTAGCCCAGGCAAGCCTCAAACTCACAGCAATCCTCCTGCCTCTGCCTCCCGAGTGCTGGGATTACAGGCATGAGCCACCACACCTGGCATTGTGGTATATGGTTATTGGGGATCGAACTCCCAGATCTTGTCCTTGCCAGGCAGATGCTGGAACCTCTGAGTAAATCCCTGAGCCTGAAAGTGTTTTCTTAGGGTCTGTCCCTGCTGTCGGTTCCACGCTGACTTTGGACCTTGGAGTCAGAGGTTCCTGTACCTGAGAAGTGGCTTTGTCCAAACTAGTCTTATTGAAGGCCTTGGGGGAATGGAGGTTCAGCAAAGAAGGGGTTAATATTTACACCTGACAATCAGAATTGGGCTGCTTCCAAATGGCCTGCAGGCTTTCAGCTTCTTTCCTTTTTAATTAGCAGTTTAGGATTGCACACTTACTGGTCATTGGAGAAAGAAAGCACAGAGAGGAGATCAAGCGTTGCAAACCATGCTGATGCAGTGAGAAACCAGGACTGAGTGAGCAGACAGGGTGTGGGAATACTTTGCCAGACAGTAAGTGTTTTGCACCAGAAATTCACAGCTACTATGGGGTTTGAGGTTATGCACCTTATGCACCTTGTCCACAAGGTTGGAGAATTCAAGCTGCTTTCTGTGCTGTCCCTGAAAGGATCACGGGTGCGTGAGCGCTGGATGGCGGCTTCACAATCACTAGGGACTGTCCAGGGGAAAAAAATCACATCTTCTTGTACAAGGTTGCAACAGGAGAACCTCAAACCCCATGGTAGCTGTGAATTTCTGATGCAAAACACAGCCTGTTTGGAAGTCCAGTGGCTCCTTCCTCTAAAGCAGCCCCTTAATGAACAGAGTCCAAGGGTGACTGCACCTGTACCTGCTGGACAGAAGCCCCCAGAACTCCCTTTGTGCTTGTTACTTATGGGGCAGAGACCAGATAAGGCTGAGGACAGCTCAGGACAGAAGGTACATGATGACCTTTGCTTTGTGCCCATTGCCAAGTAGTCATTTACAAGCCAGCCACATATGTGTGTGTGTGAGGGTGCTGGGGACCAACCCATAGCCTTGTGCATACTGGCAAGTGCTGCTGGTGAGTGCTGAACTGTATGCCCAGTTCACACCACACAGGACCTTGAAATCCTCACTCAAGGATACTGTCTGCATTACAGAACACCATTCTCTTTAGAAAAAACATCCAAAGAAGTTGTCCGTTTCACTGACCTCTGTTTCTCACCATGACCCTTAAGTTCTGCCCTTCTTTCATGGAGCCCCAAGTCCTGCTCTCACCGGGCTGCTGGGGTGACACCAGGCACACACAGGCAACTCAAGCAGTTTAGGAATGTTGGACCGATCCCAAGGAAGGCCAGACCCCTGGCCAGAGTGCAGAGGGGAGAGGCAGCCGTGTAGGGGTGCCCTGGCCCCCGAGGGAAAGCAGCTGTCTCCTGGGGACCCTTGTGCAGGAGGGAGGGCGGGAAGGGAGCACCCCAGTCTCCTCCTTCCCCTTGACATCCGGAGTGATGCTCCCACCCCACCACGAATACCCAGAAGCTGGAAGTCAGGACGAGGAAAGCAGTTTCTCCCCAGAGGAAAGGCAGCTTTCCCGACAGCAGAGAGGGCTGAAGAGGCACCTCAAGGCGAGGGACAGGTGGCCCATCTACCGCTGCAGTCTGCAGTCGTGCTCCTGGAGCACCTTCATTTCCGCCTGTCACATAATCTGGTCTGGTGCAGGGCTCAGCGTGTGACCTGCTTTTCAGCTTGGATATGCATTTCTGTCCATCTCATGCGCACTCACACTTACCGCATCCAATCACAGACACCCTTCATGTCTGCAGAGCCTCGGTTCAGGACCCCCTGGGATAAGAAGACCGCTAGGCTGGAGCCCCTTTCCAAATAGCAGAGCTGGGTATAGAATACATCCAGCACATCCTCCTGGATCTAAGTGACTTAATCAAACCCAACAAGGCATGTGGTATAGTGAGGAATTGCTACACTGTATTACTGTGTGTGGGGTGTGTGTGTGTGTGTGTGTGTGTGTGCGCGAGTACTGGGGATTGAACTTGGGGCCTTGTGCTTCCAAGGTAGGTGGTACTACTTGAGCTAAACTCCCAGTTTGCTACATGGTATTACTTGGGAAATAATTACAATGAAGAAGTCTACCACTTTTATGGCTGACCCAGGCATCCTAGCTTAGCCACACAGTGCACACACGAGGTGGGAAGCAAATCTGGATGCTGGAGAGGGACCGAGGACTGAGATGTGGCCAGGGGCGAGGGTGGTCTCCCCATCACTTCACCCATGTGGTGTCTGTGTGGTGCTCAGCACACATCAAATGTGAACGTCGTTTTTTGGAACTCTTTGGGTTTTATTTCACCTGAATGTTTTTGATCCATGGTCATTTGAATCCGTGGATGTTCCTACAAAGTTAGGACTGACACAGACCTTCTGGGGCCACTTTAGGATTTCCTATGTGTGGTAGTTGGAATGGGAAATGTCCCGAGGTGTCCCAAACTCACCTACAAAAGCCCAGAAAGGGAAGGAAGAGAAGAGGATGAGTTTAATTCATCACAGGCAACAGGTGGAACAGAATGAAAGTCCGCAGACATTCCTGAATGTGTTAAAAGGCAATGTGAACCTAAGTGCCACCATCTTGCTGTGGTCCCTCAACTCTAGAGGTGACAACAGCTCCCTTTCTCTTACCCTCTCCCACTCTGTGATACCCTTCCTGTGTATGTTTAATTTGGACAGTCCCCCTCCCCTTGGGCTTCGTGGCTTCGTAGGTCCTCTGGCTACTTCCTGACTACTTTCTTGCTATTGGGTCACAGCGGGGACTTGCCCTGGGAGGGTCCTTTTGGGCTAGGATCTGTAATGCCTCAATAAAACCTTATATTTCTGAGATCCCTTGGTCTCCATAGTTTCAGGTGATCAAAATGTTCCATGATGTTTAAGCCCTGGGTACCACAAAGGTACTTAAAACTTAAGTACCTTTCCTACTTCCCTGCCTCCTAGCACTGGTTAAGCACAAACCAATTGGACTGAATTATAATCTTCTTAATTCACTCCCTCCCTCCTTTTATCCTCTCCCCCAAGAGGCTTAGACCTTCATATTATTATGGTAAAAAATTAAAGTATTTAAAATAAGTACCGGAAAGGAGGCCTGGAGGTGGTTGTGCAGCTGGGCTGGAGCGGGTTCCTGGAGTCAAGAGCACTGAGAGGTGGAGGCCCAGCTCTACTGCAGGCACCTGTGGCCCAGAGGTTTTCCTCTCTGCGAGGCTCTGTGGAGGAAGGCAGGCGCCTGGTGCCAGGAGGTCCCCCCTTCCTACCCTTTCTCAAAGCAGCTTTCAACCAGGGAGACGTGACCCAAATTCTAGCAAGCTCACATGCTCTGTTGGGTAACTCAGGGGGTTTCTGTGCTGTCCAGCAGAGTTTGGAGAATAACCCCCATTCCTGGGATGATCTGTAGCGTCCTGTGTCGTTTCAGTTTCCCCACCCCCAGCACCTTGCAATCACTTTCCCAGTGAGATAAACTGCTTGGCTCTATGTGGTGTCACAAGCCTGTAATCTCAGCACTCAGGAGGCTGAGGCAGGAGGACTGCCATGAGTTCAATGCCAGCTGGACTACTTAGTGTGCCCTTGTCTCAAAAAACAAAGAAACAGCCGGGTGTGGTGGCTCACGCCTGTAATCCTAGCACTCGGCAGGCAGAGACAGGAGATTGCTGAGTTCGAGGCTTGCCTGGGCTACATAGTGAGCTCAGGGCCAGCCTGAACTACAAAGCGAGACCCTGTCTCAAAAACAAAACAAAACAAAAAAACACAAACAAACAAAAAGAATGAGGTTGCTTTGACCCATGTGTGTACTTCTGTGGTGGCCCTGCCTGATACCAGTCTTTGAGATGGACCACCCTTCCTGCTCCTGGGAGCAGTGCCCTGGAAGAACAGGGGCGTAAAGGCGCTGATCTTCAACCCCCAGGGGCAAGAAGGCAGGGATGTGCCTCATCCTCTTTCCTTGCTCTTATGACAGCTAAACATGATTTTGATTCACCCAAGGATATTTTTAATAACTGAAAGTAAATGTTAGTGATGTTTTATTTCATTACAAAGAAGCAATGTGCTTACTGTTGAAAAATTATCCAGGCACGATAGCACTTGCTTATAATCTGGCACTCAGGAGACTGAGGCAAAAGGATTGTGAGTTTGAGGTTGGCCTGAAGTACACTGGAAGACCCTGAAAAGAAAAAGAAAAGATAAGAGAAGAGAAGAGAAGAGAAGAGAAGAGAAGAGAAGAGAAGAGAAGAGAAGAGAAGAGAAAAGAGAAGAGAAGAGAAAAATAATGACATTATTCTAAAACAACAACTGTCAAGTCAGATATGGTTGTAGACCTGTAGGCCCACTTTTAGCACACTTGACTTCGAATCAGAAGTTACTCGGCCCAATGTCTGCTATGCTTTCCTAATTTTCTTGGCTTGCATAATGTTAATAGTGCACCAGGCCAGGTGGTACATTCCTATAATCCCAGCACTAGTGAGGCTGAGGCAGGAGGATCACTGTGAGTTTGAGGCCAAACTGGGATATATAGACAGAGTTCAAGTCCAGCAAGGGCTACAGAATGAGGCTTTGCCTCAAAAACAGATAAATAAGGGCTGGAGATTTGGCTCAGTGGTTCCAGCGCCTGCCTCGCAAGTGCAAGGTCCCTGATTCAATCCCCGGTAACCATATACAACAATACTGGGCGTGGTATGCCCACTGGCAATCAGTACCTCATACCACAGATGCTGGGATTGGTGGCTCAAGCCTGTAATCCCAGCACTCGGGAGGCAGAGGCAGAAGGGTTGCTGAGTTCAAGGCTTGCCTGGGCTACATAGTGAGCTGAGGGCCAGCCTGAACTACAAAGTGAGACCCTGTCTCAAAAAAAAGAAAAAAAAACACAAATAAGTTAAAAATAAACAGAAAGGGCTAGAATATAGATCAGTGATAGAGCTCTTGCCTAACAAATGCAAGAGCTTCAGTATGATCCCAGCACTGAAAATGAAAGAGGATTAAATAAAACTTAACGCTTCTCCAAATGCATCCCTGTCTTCTACAGAGACAAACAGTAACCTGAATGTAATGTTCTTTAAATAACATTTTCATGTGTTTCCTGGTAGTTTTCTTCTTATTTGCATTTACTTGAGATGATTTTCAAACTTAAATAAATGGTATAATCTGAGCTTTTCTGCAACTTGCTTTTCTTGCTCTGCGGTCTAGATGTGAGATTTGCTGCTTATCACAGCTCCCAGCTGTGGTGCTGCACACAGGCCGACATGATGGGTAACTCAGGGTCAGTGTCCACTTCAGACTCCAAGAAGGTCCAGAGGGCTGCCCAGGGCTGACATCCCTCAGCATGAAAGAGTGTCATAAAGACAGTCCCGAACCAAAGCTTCGGTGGCTGTTTACTGATAGAACCAGAAAGCAAGGACAGAAGAAAAAAGAAGGGTTTCTGGTCAGGATAGGGGGCAGGGGAAGGACAGGGCAAGGGCAGGATGGTCTATGGCATGCCTGACTGTGGGACCACACTAAAAGATAAATCAGAATATGGGAGAATGAGAGCCAGAGCATTCATTCCTTAAGGCAATGCATTTTGACCCTCCTGTGGCTCCATAGGCTTCTCTTTTAATCTCTAACCATGCATTCTGGGAAGTTTGGGGCATGTGACCCCCTAAATCCCTTACCTCTGCAAATCCATCTCACCTCTGGCCAAAGCCTCCACAGTTCCTATTAACACACATGGCTCTTATGCACTGAGTTTTGCTGCTTCAAGGGACTGCGCTGGGTAAGGATTGCAACTTGCACCTGTCTGTCCTACTGAGACATCCAACACTGGACTGTTTGCAGTCTCTCACCTTCACACACCATGTGCTTATGCACACAGAATTATGTCCTCTACAAGCACAATTGCTGGTTTCCCAGAACCTGGGACCTGATGCCACTATATAATGTCAAATTATCTTCCAACATGGGTGTATCAATCTCTACTTGTAAGAAAAATCTCCAATGACTTTGGTTGTTCTAGATTCTAGCTAACACTTGGTTTTGACTAATTTCTTTTTTTTTTTTTTTTTTGCTTTTTGGAGACAGGGTCTCGCTTTGTAGTTCAGGCTGGCCCTGAGCTCACTATGGTGCCCAGGCAAGCCGCCGCGAACTCAGCAATCCTCCTGTCTGCCTCCCGAGTGCTGGGATGACAGGCGTGAGCCACCACGTCCGGCATTGTGGTATGCAGTGTTGATTGTTGGTGGGCGTGTCTCCACGCCCAGCATTATATGTGGTTACCAGGGATCGAACTCAGGAGCTTGCGCTTGCGAGGCAGGCGCCGGAACCACCGAGCTAACCCTCCGGCCCTTGACTAATTTCTTAATTTATACCAGTCTGATAGATATGGTATGTTGTGGTTTTAGTTGCCCTTGTCGTTACAAATGAGATTTTAATGTATTGATTACCAATTCAGATTTCCTTTTCTACAAAATCTTCAATTGGGGGCCTATTTCTCCATTGAGTTTTTGTTACCATTCTGATTTTTTAAATCTGCACTGAGCTACCCCCTCAGGCCCTTGGATTTTTAAAAGTACATTTTTAATATTCTGAATATTAGTTCAAGATAACTCCTTATGTCAGGATTAAACATTTTCTTCCAGTTTATGGCTAATCCTATTTTTAAATATCGTTTGATGGTCTTTATCATGGTATCTGTTGATTAAAATGGAACCAGACTGATTAAATAGCTTCTTTTAGAAATGCTGTTCTGGGGCCTGCCTACAAGCCCAAGATCCCTGGCTCGATCCCTGGTAACCACATACAATAACAATACTGAGCGTGGTAACTCATATCCACCAGCAATCAGTACCACACACTACAGTGCCAGGCATGTGGCTCATGCCTATAATCCCAGCATTCGGGGACAGAG
>PVIC010055654.1:0-11172 GCA_004025085.1 Thryonomys swinderianus
ACCTTGGAATTACAAACACTTGTTATTTGCATTTCATGTGTTGCTAGTGTTTCTCGATGGTGTTTTCTACCACTGGGCTTCAATTCAGTCCAGTGGTTTTATTAAAGTACAGATTCTGGTCCTGATGCAGCCTTGGCTATGGCCGCATCTCTGGGGTGGGGCCCAGGAGTTTGCATTTTGACAGGTTTCCTGGCTCGTTTCGGCATCTCCTGAGATGTCAGAACTGTGGGTTCCTGGGCCAAGGGTCATTACACATGTATAGGGATTAGTTTAGCCTTCTGACAAATGATAGGGGTCAAGGATTTTCCAGGGCTTTTCTGACCTGTTTGTTCTGGGAGTCTGTTATCTATTTCACATAGAGGTCTAGTGATGTGGTCAACTCTGCAGGTTAAACGGGAGCTGGACTAGCTTTCCTAGTGAATGTGGTTCCCACTGCTTGCCAGTGGTGCTTTAATCAGGTACAGTGTACACTCACACACCCTATCCGTCGAGGTGAGGTGCAAGGCAGGGAAATTCCTCCTGTTGAACAATGTAGGTCTGGAAGCGAATCCAGCTAGATTCTGCTCCTGTCTCTTGATTTTCAGGGACTGACATTTATTCTCTTGTGGAGTGAGTTAGGAGACCATAAAATCCAGAGTGGAACTGAAACCCTGCCTGTTTCCTTTTCTCAAATATTTTGATCTAATTCATTTCCTGGATTGTCTGATAGTATCCACGGTTTTGGGGGCAAGAGAGATAGATAAAGAGTTGAAACTAGACAGCCTGAGCCTGAGGAACTTCTGTATTCATGAAGTGATGCTGTTCCTCTGTGACAGTCACCCTTCATATAGAGCTTAAAAGACAAAATGTTTATTTTGGCTTATAGTTTGAGAGGTTTCAGTGGCTCTAAGGCAGAAATATTATGGCTCAAGGGCATGGCGGAAGAAAATTGCTCACTTTATGGTACTGTCTAGGAGGCAGAGCATAGGAGAAGAGCCAGAGAGAGGGGAAGGGGCTGGGCACCCAAGGCATCCCCTTCAAAGGCACAGCCTCCAGTGATTGGCCTCTTCCAGCTGCGCGCCACTTCCTTAAATTCCCCACTCAGCCTTAAATTCCTCAGTGCATCAACTCATTGCTGAGGTCAGCACTGTCATGATCTAGCCATGCACACCTCAGCATTGCACACTGGGGGTCCATCATTCAATACGTGAGTCCTGGGGGACACTTCCTGTTTAAACTATAAGACTTCTCCTCTCTATGTTCAATTTGTTGGCCAGAAATCTATTCCCTTAGTGAGTCTTTTTCCTCTGTTTATCTCACCTTGAACCAAGAGGGATAGTAATTTATTGGCTGGCAGTGAGCTCTGGGCTGGCTGCTGGATAGACCACGGGCCATGGGTAAGGTGGGAGAAGCAGGGATATGAAAGACCATGAGTCTGGTAAGATCACAGAGCTTCTGGAGGCAGAAGAGGAATTCTGGTTTCTGTAACTCTTGTTTCCATTTTCAATTACCTTTCACTGGGTTCATCTGCTTGTGAATCTTTCTGTAGAGCCTTATGGTACAGTTTTCTGCGTCTTACAGCCATTGTTTTCTGATATGCATAGTGACGTGCTGTGCAGAGCTCAGGAGTACCGAAAAGAAGAGTGAGGGAGATTTCGTGTAGGGGATGACACTGGGGCTTGGTTGGAAGGTAAGAGTGAGCGTTCTGCTGTGATTCATTAGGATTAAAAGCAGGAAGCCTCTTGCTTGGGTAGAATCAGACAGAGGTGAATTAACACCATTCTGCCCTGGTGGCCCACTGTCAGTTTCTCCACAGGAGGGACCATGCAGCTTGCATTTGCCTACTGCCTGTTGGTCTCAGTTGTTGGCTACCAAAATCGCTCAAGGAATATGTACTTGAAAATAAGTGGACAGCACTGCGTAGTAGTGTTGTCACCATTGGTAGGTGGTTTTCTGCATCTTTCATTAAGGTGAGAGCCAAGCATCTTGTCCAAGAGTGCACAGGTTCTTTTCTCCTTCAGCGGTGATCATGAGGATGGAGTACCCTGGGGTGGGGTGGGGGGTCAAGGCTCGTTCCCATCTTCTTGGCTGTGACTTGAATGGACATCTCCCAGAATTCACAGTGGAAGATTTAGCCCGGAAGTCAGGTAGGAAGCAAGACTTTTGGGGGATGGTGGGTCATGAAGTCATAAATGGCTTAATGTCCTTGTGGATGAGCAGATGAATGCATTGTTACAGAAATGGCTGTGTTACAGGTTGGAGCTCTGGGGCACAGCTGCTCTCTCACCGCCACACACCCTCCACCACACCACGATCAGACATGAAGGCTGCCAGATGCTGAGCAGATGTTGGCCCCATGTTCTAGGACTTCCCAGCCTCCAGAACCCTGAACTAGAGTCTAATCTTTATGAATTACACAGTCTGGCATTCAGCTGTAGCAAGAGAAAATGGACAGAGACCTCTGTAGTCTTAAGTTTTGTTTTTCCCTCTGAAGCCTGTTTTAGAATGACCTCTTTTTACAACCAGACTTCCACCTGCTTGTGTCAACTGGACCCACAGCAACATGAAAGTACTTGAAATGAGAAGAGGTGGCTCAGTTTACCAGCTGAAATTTAAAACATTAGGAACCCTTGCTGTAGTAGTGAGGCTTCCCCTCATTGCTAGATCCCATGGTGGTGGACCTTTTCTGGGTGGAGAAAATAAAACATAAAATCTGAAAGCATCCATTTTCTTACACTGCTCCTGCACCTACGTGAATATCAGTGAAAAGCACTAATGCTTCCTTTCTGACGTTTTAAAATTATGGGCATCAATAAATCATTTAGTCCTTGAGCAAGACTTGATAATGGCCTTGCAGCAGGGGTTCTGTCTCTCAGGACAGGCTGATAGGGGTGGGCTTGCTCCTGTCTTTGCCAGGAGTAATGGTGCTTTCTCTGCCTGTGGATGGCTGCAATTGCTCCCCATCTGAGAACTCTCACGACACAGCCTGACCCTGGGGCTGCTGTGTAGCCACTGCCACAGATGCTGGGTCTCTGCTTTTGTCTGCCTTTCTTCTTATTCCACTGGTTCTCTTACCAGTGAATTGGGCTGAATGGTGCTCCCCTTCCCAATGACATGTCTCTATCCTCATTTCTGGAACCTCTTCATGTGGCCTTATTTATGAAAAGGGTCTTTACAGAAGTAGAGAAGTTGAGGATGTGAAGATGAGGAGACTGTCCTGGAGTATCTGTGCGGAGGCTCCTGACATTGAGAGGGAGGAGGCCAGGGCCTACTATTCGTCTTTCTATACACTAGACAGTCTTGCTAAGACAGAGTGATCTGGCCGCGGAAATCAACAGCACCAAAGTGGTGAGCTCCTGGTTTAATCGGAAGGGTCATCTGGGCACTTTGAGTTAACCTCAGAAATTGTCTAGTAGCTTTTGTCTGCAGCATGGCATTGATAGCTTCTTATTTCCAAATGACTCACTGAGAAAGAGAAAATAGGTAGCTGCCCTAATGTTATCCATCTGCACACCATTTGTTCCATGAGATTTCATTAGTTTCACGTAGAACTTCATCTTCCTGGTCCTTAATCACCTTCCAATAAAAACTGAGATGGTATAATGTTTCTTTGTCATCACCAGTGGTGGGGCACTGAGTGACTTACACCATCAGAATGGAATATGAAGCCTCTGAGGTCTCCAGTTCCTTTCAGTGACACTGAAAAGGCACTGGGGTGTAGTTCAGGGAGACCTGAGGAACAGCAGCCACAGGTAGTCAAGGCATGTGGGATCTACAAGTCCACCAGGAGCCCGTATGTGGTGGGCAGCTTGTGGATGGAGTTTTGGTTTTCTAGCTCCGATTACTGAGTCTTGGGTCAGCAGCCCCAGTCTGAATGCCATCGGGGCCTTGGTTTTGTGGTGGACATGATCCTGGTGTCTCAGGTCCCCTTCCATTGCTCCTTTTCTGAATTTCCTCTGGCAAATTGGTGACCCCACCCCCAATCTCGGTTTGTGTGGGACTGGCCACTCCTCACCTGTCAGCATCAGTCTATTGCCTTTGCCACTATGACTTGGTCTCATAAGCAAAATGGCTCAGTGAAAATCCTTGGGAATTTTGAGCTTATTTTAAGAAAGAAATAGAGAGAAAAAGAGTGGGAGAGAGATTGTTCTGATGGCACAATTTTAGAACCTAGAAATAGCTGTACCTGCTAGTGGGCTCAGTTATGTGCTATGGTACTGTTATGGGTTGAATTGTAGCCCTTCCAAAATGACATGTTGAAATCCTAGGCCATGGTACCTTTTATTTGGAATTGAGTCTTTGCAGTCATTAGGTAGAATGAAGTTATACTGGAATACAGTGGTCTTCAGGATTAACCCAGTGTCTGTATCCTCACAAGAAAAGGAAAGGACACATAGAGTCACAGAGACAGGGAAGAGGGCCATGGGTTGGTTGGAGGATTAGAGTCATGTGTCTGCAGGCCAAGGAAAAGCAAAGATGCTGGCAAATACAAGGAGCTGGGAGGAAAAAAGGAGGGACCCTTAATAGTCTTTGGAGGGAGGGTAGCCTTGCTGATTTCTTGATTTTTGACTGCTAGTCTTTATAAATGTGACACCACACATTTCAGGCATTTAAAATTTTTTTTTTATCTTTATTGGTACATTGTATATACACATCATGATCACAATCAATATTGGGAATTTGTACCAGTATATGACACAATTTGATTCTCATTTTTTCCCAATCCCCTACCCACCCCACAACCCTCCACCACATATATACATAAGCTTTGTTTCCCTTTTTTTTTTTATTACCATGACGTTTTTTTCTTTACCCCTCATTACATTTCAGGCATTTTAACACATCCCATGTGAGTGCTTTGTTATGGCGGTCCTCAGAAATGAATTTAAGTATGTTTAATTCTCTCCTTCTTCCTCTCTCATTCTTTGTCTAGTTCACTGTCACTGCCACCAACATGACCACCATCACCACCATCATCACTGTCTTCAACAACGTCATCATCTTCGCTGAAGTAACAGAAAACTAGCCTAATGATGACGAACTTAGAAGAGGGGAGCCTGACTTCCATGTGGACTCACACAGTTCCTCTTGCTTTGGCCCTTTGATTGTACCATGATTCTGGGCCCTTTCTGGAGATCCAAGCCAGGGCACAACTGATGCCTGTCCCTGCTCCCTTCTATAGAGGACTTGTGAGTGGAAGTCAGATTCTAAGAGGCTCTAACCTCGCTGCTCCCACATATACATACTTGGATCCCCCTTCTCTTCCCTAGAGGGTAGGCAGCTTGCTTCCAGCCAATAAAATATGGAAAATTTAGAGGGATTTTAGAGATGTTACTCAGACTCCTAAGCAGTTTGCTTAGTTAATCAAAAGAGAGATTATCCAGGTGGGTGTGACATTAAATAGGTGAGATCATGAAAGAGGATCATAGGAAACCTCCTAGCTGTTTTTGAGGAACCCAGTGGCTAGTAGTTCTGCAAATCATGACAATGGATTTTGCCAATGACCATGTGGGTTTGAGAGGACCTTGAGCATTAGATAAGCCCCACCCCAGCTGGTACCATGTTTGCAGCCTTGTGAGGTTCTGAGACAAGGTGGGACTCCTGGATCACAGGATCCTCAGATAATAAATGGGTGTTATTCTGAGCTGTCTAACTTGTGGTGGCTTGTTAGGCAGAGTCAAAATTTAACGTAATTTTCCATCTTAGGGAACTTTAATGTGCTGTGGTCAAACCCCCTGTGGCATGGGGATAGGAATGGGTGGGGAAAGGATGGGTAAGGCATGGTGCAAGAGGGGAGGAGAAAATGAGAAGGAAGAAAAGCCCTGTAGACACAGAAGGAGGAGTAGACCTGACATTGCTCAGTATGCTGATCTGCCCAGTGCCTTTGGCCTGGGGAGCATCAGGGACAGTGTCTCCTCTAGACAGGTCTTGCCTTGCACTGGACAGGTATCATATTAGACAGAGCCTGGTTTTAGATTTTCACAAACAGTGCAAAGACCAGGAGTCCAAACAATCCCTGGTGGCAGAAATGCTGAAGTTAGGGTGTTAAGAGTCCCTAGCCAGCGTCCTCTTTAATCTTCTTGCCCTCTGCCTGTTCCTCATTTGATAGTCAGGACTTCCTGCTCTCTTCATTCCAAAGGTGCCATACAATAAAGTAGGGGTCCCTCTTGGCTTTGGAGTGTCACTGGGACCCTTGGGGGTAGGGTATGGAAAAAGGTTCCAGGGGCCACCAGTACCCTGTCCTCTGCTGCCCTGTGTCACCAGAAAGGAAGTGAAGAGGTGGAAGCTACCTGAGGAAAGGGCCCTTTGTCTTCCTCCCTGGGCCCAGCCCCCTAGTGGTGGAGGGAGGGGACCTGAGTGGGCCCTGAGTCATGGGAGAAAGCCTGGGAAGAGGCCAAGATGCCTAGGATCCATCAATGTACAGTTGGTGCCTCGAGGCCTAGTCCAAAGGAGATGTTGAAGCAGCATTCCTGAGTGTAGAAGGCAGACCAGCTCACAAACATTCTGCAGTGGGGATACTTTCCTTCAGCTGCTGAGAGCCATGCAGCCCCATCTCTAGTGAGGACAAGACCCCTGGCACCTGGCTGGCAGGTAGCCGGGAGACAGACCTCCTGCTGTACGTTCTGCAGCAGTGTCACCAGGAAACAGTGATCCCTGTCCTGATCACCTCTTCTGCCTGAAGCTGCCAACAGGTGTCACAAGAACAGCAGTTAGTAAGTCTCTGGACCAGGAGAGTCCCTTTGTCATGGTGTGTGTCGGGTCCACCCCCTGGAATCTGATGAGGTCTTTAGGTGCAGGCAGCACCAATTTTTCATCCATTAGTTTTCTATTACGGATGATTCTTTTCCACTCTGAAGTGACACAGAGGTCAGCTTGAGTCCAGCTCAGGAAGACAGACGCCAGCGGTCGGTCAGCCCCAGGGCGCCCTGTTTCATCAAGGTTGTGTGCTCAGGATGTGTATCGGTTGCCTGAAAACTCAGGCAGATGGAAGTCAGAGGGGTTTGGAGCAGCTATTTAATCAGAACCAAAGGCAGCTGAGGGCTGCAGGCACGCGAGGGGCAGGGACTGATGACCCAGTTTCTGGAATCTCCCATGACCGAGTCTGAAAGCTGCTTCTGCCCTCAGCCTTCATGTGACCTCAGCCTTACATGGCTCACCTGGGAAAGGTGAGTGTCCTGATTTCAGGTCACTGTGAAGAGCACTGAAGAGTGGGATGATCCTAGTTCCTGTTAGGTGGCTTCTCAGGTGGCTCCCAGGATCAGTATGGTGCATGGTGACCTTGAGGTGCTCAGCTGGGGTGAGTTTGGTCCCAGAGGGCCCTGGACATTGTCTGGAGACATTTGATGTCACACTGGCAGTGGGTGGTGTAGGCATGTTGTGAGTAGAAGGTAGGGAGCTGTGCAGCACCCTCCAGTGCACAGGGCTGCCCAGGACAGCAGGACCATCTGGCCCCAAGTATCAGTAGTGCTGAGATTCAAAGCTGCTTTACCCCAAAGCAGAGAGACATCCACCTGCTGAATCGGTGTATTTGGTTATAAATAGGAGAGACGAAGGAAGATCGTTTCTATGCTGGAAGAATGGAAGACATTAGATTTTGTTATTTCAAAAATAAGATATTGGGCCGGAGATTTAGCTCAGTGGTTCTGGCGCCTGCCTCACAAGAGCAAGGTCCTGAGTTCGATCCCGGTAACCACATACAATGCTGGGTGTGGTGACTCATGCCCACCAGCAATCAATACCACATATCACAGTGCCAGGCGTGGTGGCTCTTGCCTGTAATCTCAGCACTGGGGAGGCAGAGACAGGAGGATTGCTGAGTTTGAGGCTTGCCTGGGCTACATAGTGAGCTCAGGGCCAGCCTGAATCGCAAGGCGAGACCCTGTCTCAAAAAAAAAAAAAAAAAAAGATATTATTTGTATGTAGTGCATTCACCTGGCCCAAGAAACAAAGGCATACAAAGATATATGGTCTATAGTCCCCAGGCCACCCATTCCCCGGCCACTCAGGTCCCCTCTGGAGTAACCAGAGTTACAATTCTTTATTTATCCACAAGTCCTGTGTTTTGGGTAAGCTATGCGTGGTGCTTTGCATGTTCATTGTCTCTTACTTTTGCCGCTTAAGCATCATTTTGGAGTTGTTTCTTGGCAGAATACAAAGAGCTTCCTCACTCTTTCTCTTAAAGAGGACAGAGGGCCAGGCATAGTGGTTTACGTCTGTAATCGCAGCATTCAGGAGGCAGAGGCAGGAGGATTGCTGAGTTCGAGGCTTGCCAGGGTTATATAGTGAGCTCAGGGCCAGCCTGAACTATAAAGTGTGACCTTGTCTCAAAAACAAACAAAAGGGCTGGAGATTTAGCTCAGTGATTCTGGCGCATGCCTAGCAAGCACAAGGCCCCTGGTTCCATCCCACATATAATTCCGGGTGTGGTGACTCATGCCCATCAGCAATCAGTACCACATATCACAATGTGGAGCGTGGCTCACACCTGTAATCCCAGCACTCAGGAGTCAGAGGCAGGAGGATTGCTGAGTTCGAAGTTTGCCTGGGCTACATAGTGAGCTCAGGGCCAGTCTGAACTACAAAGTGAGACCCTGTCTCAAAAAAAAAAAAAAAAAGACAGAGTATGCCACTGTGTGGATGTACTGTGCTCTATTAGCCACTGCCCGGCTGGAGGTGTATATGGTTTGTTTCTAATTTTGTGGACTGTTAAATTCACTAATGTCATGAATCATTCCATGTAGCATTGTTTCCTGAGCAAATATATGCAGAAGACAAAGCTACACAAGTAGAATCGCCAAAGACGAAAGTTGGTGCTTTTGTACTTTGATTGGATGGCATCACATTTCCGTCCACTAAAGCTGTGCCAGTTTCATTCCCACTTGCAGCACCTATAGAGTGGTTGGGGTGATTTTGTAATTTAAAAAAATTGTCCTCATTGGATCATGTCATCAAAAACCTTCTGGGAATAAATAAAATAAAAAATAAATACATAAAAAATAAATAAAATTAAAAAAATAAATAAAAGGAGGGCACATCTTGTAATATGTCATGTCCATCACTTTCTCAGTGCTCGTGGACCCCCAGTCTGCCTGTGGAGATCTGTTACACATTCTGAAGTTAATGCCTCTGGGAAGTGGTGTTTGCTTTCTCCAGAACAAGGCTATTTAGTTCTTGCTTCCTGGTGCTAATAGCTCCCGAGTGACTTGCTTCTCAGAGTTTACATGTAGGAAAATCCACCTCAGCAAATCCTCCTCTGAGTGGTTGGTTGTTCAGCTTTGTCTTTTAACACTTTTGAGTTGGAGTGGAATCGGCTTTAAGTTAAGTGTAGGGTTTGGACAATCTCATCAAATTTACCTTTCTTTGTTTCTTGTCTCTGCTTGCCTCTGTGTGGCTTTCCACAGGCAGCTTCCTTCCATGCAGGAGCAAGGTGGCCTCAAATGGTAACTGCAGGCATGGGTGCATGTATTCCCTGGAAACGTGATCAGGGAAGACCCTGACTAGACAAGCTGCATCATGTGACTACTCTTAAGCATATCACAAGGTTGAGTCTGGCCAGGTGATTGGAATGTTTCATGTGATGATGCCTGTGCCATGTGCTCCTACCTGAGTAGTGAGAGTCACATTTGTCCAAAACGTGTGCATCATGGAAAATACAGAACTGATTTATAAAGAAGGTGAGGGTTGCCAGACAAACAAAACATACATCCTCTGTAGGGCAGAAAGGTGAAGGAGCATCCTACTGAATGATGGTAACATATGCCCCAGAGACTCTTACTGGCCAGTGCTCAATTAGTCTAATTCTAGGTACATCAGCCCTCCATATCCTTGCATTTCTTATTTCCTGATTATAAAGATAATACATGTTCATTTTAAGAAAATTGTGAAAAAAATATAGAAAATAATGAAAAAGACTTCCAAAAATCTCACTTAGTTGAATTTTGCTAAATGCTTTAAGGTAAATTTTATTTTATTTTCTTAAATGAAAGGTGGTATTTCCCCATTTCAATAGTCTTAACCCCCCTAGTTCTTATTGTTCCCACATTGGAACTCACTTTTGAGTTTTCAGACTGTTCATCACTTTAGGCCACTGCCCACCTAGGGCAGTCAGAACTTTGGAAAGTTACTGCTGGAGGAAGACAACTTGAGTCACATGTAGTCATGAGTTAGGGATGGGCAAACTCTGGTCTCTAAGTCCTGTTTGCATATGGCCCTAGTAATATATGCTTTTCACAGGGCCAAAAAGTTATAAAAACAGAAGAAGTATATGTGATCTAGACTAAATATGGCCCTATGTGTAGGCAAGGACTTTCTGAACAGAATATTAAGTTATACAGCAAATAGTACTGAGAAGCAACAAATGGGATCATTCTGCAAACAAAAGAAAAACCCAACAGGGTAAAGAGATAACCTACAGTATGGAAGCAAATTTTCGCCAGCTATTCTTCAGACAAAAGGAATATCTAAAACATGTATGGAACTAAAAATAATTTAGACCTGCCCAATAAAAGATCTAATAACAAAATGGGCCAGCGAAATGAATGGACACTTTACAGAAGTACAAATGGACAATAAATATATGAAAATACGCTCAACATTGCTAGCCACTAGAGAAATTAAATTAAAACAACAGTGAGATTCTATCTTCCCCAGAAAGAATGACCATCATCAGAAACCCAATAGTAAATGCTGGCAAGGCTGCCAGGAAAAAGGAATCCTATGTTGTTGTTGGGAATGTAAACTAGTATAACTATTATGGAAATCAGTATAGAGGTTCCTCAATAAACTAAAGCTAGGGCCGGAGATTTAACTCAGTGGTTCCAGCAGCTGCCTTGCAAGTGCAAGGCCCTGAGTTCGATCCCAGTAACCATATACAATGCTGGGTGTGGTGACTCACGCCCACCAGCAATCAATACCACATACCACAATGCTGAGCATGGTGGCTCACGCCTGTAATCCCAGCACTCGGGAGGCAGAGACAGGAGGATTGCTGAATTCGAGGTTTGTCTGGGCTACATAGTGAGCTCAGGGCCAGCCTGAACTACAAAGCAAGACCCTGTCTCAACAAAACAAAAACAAAAACAAAAAAATAAACTAAAGCTAGAAATTCTATTTAACCTAATAGTTCCCTCTCTAGTGTCTTTTTTTTTTTTTTTGAGACAGGGTCTTGCTTTGTAGTTCAGGCTAGCTCTGAGC
>PVIC010055655.1:0-11188 GCA_004025085.1 Thryonomys swinderianus
AAGGACCTGAGTTCGATCACCGGTTACCACATATAATGCTGGGCGTGGTGGCTCACGCCTGTAATCCCAGCACTCGGGAGGCAGAGATGGGAGGATTGCTGAGTTCGCGGCGGCTTGCCTGGGCACCATAGTGAGCTCAGGGCCAGCCTGAACTACAAAGCAAGACCCTGTCTCCAAAAAGCAAAAAAAAAAAAAAAAACATGTTGGCCTATAAAAGCTCAGAGTAATAGCCCTTCCTCTTTTAGAGCTTGTTGAATCATTTAAATAGTTTTACTCCTGATTTTTTTTTTTTTTTTTGAGTACCAGGGATTGAACTCAGGACCTTATTTGTATTCTATCTACTGCAGGTTTCAGCTGTGCCACAGAGCTCTGGCAGCCATGGACCCACCATCGCAGCAGTTCATAGCAGCCATCATCACCCAACAGCTGTGCCACCCCATGGAGGCCAGGTGGTGCAGAGCCATGCCCACCCAGCACCACCAGTTGCACCAGTGCAGGGACAGCAGCAGTTTCAGAGGCTCAAGGTAACATTCAGCTTTTTCTTAGGTCAAAGGTTTATCTTTAGAAAATAGCTTTTTACAACAGCACAAGAGACAAAGTGTTAACTGCTAAGAAGTTTGACTTTGGTTTTGTTTTGAATCCTACTTGACTCTCCCATTTTAGAGCCAGTGCCTCATCAAGAAGGGAATACTCTTTTTTTTTTTTTTTGAGACAGGGTCTCGCTTTGTAGTTCAGGCTGGCTCTTAGCTCACTATGTAGCCCAGGCAAGCCTGGAACTCAGCAATCCTCCTGTCTCTGCCTCCCGAGGGCTGAGATTACAGGCATGCACCACCACACCTGTCACTGTGGTATGTGGTACTGATGGCTGGTGGGCGTGAGTCTCCACGCCCAGCATTGTATGTGGTTACCAGGGATTGAACTTTGCGCTTGTGAGGTCAGGCGCTGGAACCACTGAGCTAACCCTCTGGCCCCAAGAAAGGAATACTCTTAAGAAATATTTTTGTAGGACCGGAGGGTTAGCTCAGTGGTTCTGTCGCCTGCCGCGCAAGCGCAAGGACCTGAGTTCGATCCCCGGTAACCACATATAATGCTGGGCGTGTCTCCACGCCCACCAACAATCAACACCGCACACCACAATGCCGGACGTGGTGGCTCACGTCTGTAATCCCAGCACTCGGGAGGCAGAGACAAGAGGATTGCTGAGTTCGCGGCAGCTTGCCTGGGCACCATAGTGAGCTCAGGGCCAGCCGCAAAACAAAACAAAACAAAACACGAAAAGAAAAGAAATATTTTTGTATTGTGAATGCATGCATGCTTAATATATTAGAATTGAAGGCTATTTTAAAACAGCATAAAGGCGTTCTTTTGTTTGTTTTGTTGTTTTGGGGGTTTGGGGTTTTTTTTTGTTTGGTTTTTGAGATACAATCTTGCTATGTAGTTTAGGCTGGCCTTAAACTCACTATATACCCTAGATTGGCCTGGAATTTGTGACAATCCTATTGCCTCAGTCTCCTGATTGCTGGGATAATAGATGTGCACCATTATGCTCAGTACAACATAAAGTCCTGTTTTTGGATGCTTCTTTGTGAACTCATAGTTCTTAGTATCATATAAGATATTGTTGAGCACACCCATGCAGGCCTTTACAATAGATCAGGCCAGTAATGTGTCTTGTCTTTTTTTTTTAGTACCATGGTTCAAACTCAGGATCTTGCACTTGCAAGGCAGGTGTAGTGCCACTGAGCTAAATTCCAGCCCCAGTAATGTGTTCTACAGTTTAATGGTTTTATTCCTATTTATGAATAGCTCAGTTTGCATGTATCTTCAAACTCAACCTCAGTAAAGCACATGCTTCTGTTGGATAAAGTTCTTGTAAGCTGCAATTGTGAAGCTTGAGTACATTCTGTATTCTTTAGTGCCTTGAAATGCATGAGGTACTCTGTGAAGGAGGGGAGCTTGTGTCTGTACATAACCTATTCTCTTTTCAGTGTAACTTTGCAAAATGTATGATGAGTGCAACAAGTGTCCCAGGTTTCAATTTTACATATATATAAAGTTTTAAATCAAGTGCTAGAAATATAAATTAAAATTATAAAGAGGTAATTATATAGCAATGTTAGACCTTTGTGTAATCATAATAGCCTAATTATATCAAGTTGAAGGTAGGAATGAACAATATCCCTTGAGGACACATCCATGTGTTGTAAGCCTTTCTACCTTCTGTTTTCCTTGATACAGTAGCCCTCCTAATCAATGGGTTTGCTTTGTGCAGTTTTAGTATTTGCTATTTGAATTATCTCTAGTTAAATGTAGTACAAAAGTACTAAGTGGAAAATTTAGATATACGTAACACGTTTTAAATCCTATGCCATTCTAAGTAGTGTGATGAAGTCACTTACTGCCCCTGTGTCCCAAGTGGGGTGTGTGTAAATTATCCATTTATCCAGCATATCCACACTATATACTCTCTGTCTACTGGTTACCTCATAGTCCTCTTTGCTATCAGATCATCAAACAGACTATCACAGTGTCTCGGTTCTTTTTTTTTTTTGAGACAGGGTCTCGCTTTTGTAGTTGAGGCTATCTCTGAGCTCACTATGTAGCCCTGGCAAGCCTTGAACTCAGCAATCCTCCTGTCTCTGCCTCCCGAGTGCTGGGATTACAGGCGTGAGCTACCACACCCGGCACTGTGGTATGTGGTATTGATTGTTGGTGGGTGTATGTCCCCAAGGTACAAAAATAACTGATGCTGGCAATTCAGATATGCTAATCAGAAGCCATAAAGGGCTTCCTTGAAGTGGTAGGGTAAAAGTTCTTAGAGGATCTATGGTAAATTGTTATTAATTCTTGCTACGTACCTTACAAATTAAACTTTATCGTAAGTGTGGATGTAAATGGAAAAACTTAGTGTCCAGAGTTCAGCACGATCTGAGGTTTAGGCATCCGCTGTATGACTGGGGACCTGACCCCTGAGCATAGAAGGAATCCTATACTACTAAGTTCAGTTTTCCATTATAGCTGTCCTCATTAGTGGACTCAGGGAGTTGTCGGATATTAGCCTAAGGACATAAAGTGCTACATAAATATCATAAGACATGCCAAAACAAAGCTGTGTATACAAGAAATACTAAAATTTAGCATCTATGTGGGCTTAGGTAATTAAGAGTTGACTAAAGTGTAGACTGTAAAGAGAGTGCATATTATTTGGGCCCTTCAGGAAAATTTGATGTATTTTTTAAAAAGAATTTGACTCTGCTTATAAAATGATGACTGTATCACAAAATACAGTACCATTTTGTTTTGCTTTTTTTTTTTTTTTTTTTTTTTTTTTTTTTTTTTTTTTTTTTTTTTTTTTTTAAGACAGGGTCTCGCTTTGTAGTTCAGTCTGGACCTGAGCTCACTATGTAGCCCAGGCAAGCCTTGAACTCAGCAATCCTCCTGCCTCTGCCTCGGAGTGCTGGGATTACAGGCGTGGGAGCTGAGCCACCACGCCCGGCACCATTTTGTTTGTTTGTTTGTTTGTTTGTGGTACTGGGGATGGAACTTAGGATTTTGTACTTGTCAAGTAGGCGCAGCACCACTGAGCTACATAACCGACCCCTACAGTACTGTTGTTAACTAAACAAATCTTAAAATATGTTTTTAAAACTCAATTGTGATTAGCCCAGTATTAGTACTGTATTCTTCAGGTAATGCCTTAATTTTCTCAAAATGTTTTGTGTTTGTTTGTTTGAAACAGGGTCTACCTTTGTAGTTCAGGCTGGCCCTGAGCCCACTTTGTAGCCCAGGCAAGCCTCAAACTCAGCAATCCCCTCCTGCTTCTGCTTCCCAAGTGCTGGGAGTACAAGTGTGAGCCTCCACACCCAGCTCAAAATTTTCTGTTTGTTTTTTGGTTTTGTTTTTTTGAGACAGGGTCTCGCTTTGTAGTTCAGGCTGGCCCTGAGCTCACTATGTAGCCCAGGCAAGCCTCGAACTCAGGGATCCTCCTGCCTCTGCCTCCCGAGTGCTGGAATGACAGGCATGAGCCACCCCACCTAGCACTGTGGTATGTGGTATTGATGGCTGGTGGGTGTGAGTCACCACACCTAGCATTGTATGTGGTTACTGGGGTCGAACTCAGGACCTTGCGCTTGTGAGGCAGGTGCTGGAACCACTGAGCTAAGTCTCCGGCCCAAAATGTTTTATTTTTTGAGACAGGATCTCTCTATCTCAGGCTGGTCTCAAACTCACTATGTAGCCCAGGCTGGACTACAGATAGGTACCACCACAGCCAATTTTACCAAAATGAAGCTTTTATGTTTGCTCTGAAGATAACAAAAAATATATTTCTGTAGTTTTTCTCCATGAGTTGCATGAAAGCATGGTCTGTTTTACTCAGGGTCCTCCTAGGAATCACGGGTATGAGTATATGGATCCTGCTTTGTTTTATAGAAATTGGCAAAGAAAGGCTTTGGATTTAGGGTATAATTGGTACTTTTTGTTCTGCTTTTTAGTTACAAGCTCTTGATCATGTTTCTAAGAACAATAACCTGTTGAATTTTCTCTGTAATGAGGAAAGGGAAAATACCACTTGTACCTGCATGTAATTTAATTCAGTATTCCCACATTGCCTACCATTTTTGGATCGACCTTTAAATGCTTTACAAGCAATTGAGTCAATTTCAGTAACCATTTCTATTGTATAATAATGTTCAATGAGAATCCCTAGGTTATTCTAAGTATCAACATTTTTTATATTTTTTTGTCTTTGGATAGATGACAAGGAGAGATTTAAAGGTGAGGCATGTTTGTTGTGATTAATTTATTTGTTAAATTGCCAGCAGCACAGATTTTAGCACATACTTAGCAGGTTCCCAGGTAGGCATGGCAGCACTTGATCTAAATTCCTGACCCTCCTTAGCAGGTTCCTTTACCATGTCTTTAGCAAAATGGCAGACTTCAGGAGTTTTACAGATAGGTTTGAAGGTATTACTCTCTACCTTCATAATAAATGCCTGTTGAAGTGTGTCAGGAGAATTCATCAGCAGAGTCTCCCCAACTTCTCCCTTAGATCTGTAGCAGCTGCTGCTTCTTCTGCTCCTCTACCTCTTCCTCCTCATCCTCCTTCTCCTCTTCCTCTTCTTCTTCCTCTTCATCTTCTTCATTTAGGCAGGGTCTTGCTTTGTAGTTCAGACTGGCCTTAAATTTGCTATGCAGCTCAGGCTGGCCTTGAACTCATAGTAATCCTGTTTAAATCTCCTTGAGTACTGGGATTATAGGTGTGAGCCACCACACCCGGTTTGTAGTTTCTAAAGACAAGTTGATCCTCTCCTTTGCCTACCTTGACTGATACTCATGCCTCAATTTGTCCATCCGCTCCTTGGTCTTCTTACTATTTGAAGGAGAATAGCAGCGTTTCCCTGTGCTCTTTGGGGATTCAGTGATTTGCCACTGAGCTAAATCTCTGGCTCAGTATACATACAAATTTTAAAATACTTTCTGTATATATATATTTCATTTACTGTTTTGGTTAATTTAGCCATAAATCACTTTTTTAAAAATAATTTTTTACTTCTGTTCTTTTAATAACATTTCTCATGGCCTCAGGTGGAGGATGCTCTGTCCTACCTTGACCAAGTGAAGCTGCAGTTTGGCAGTCAGCCTCAAGTCTACAATGATTTCCTTGACATAATGAAGGAATTTAAATCTCAGAGGTAAAAGATATGTTATATACTTACGTTTGTGTGTGGCATATTGGTTTTAGAGGAAAAATATAGCTTAGACTTACCTGATTATCCACTCTTGGAGGTTAAATTCTCAGGATCTTGTCTTTATTTTAATTATTTTATTTATTTATAATTGGCTTATTGGTGGGAATTACAGCCACTATGTTGTTTTCTCTTTATTGGAAAATTTTTCTTGGTGCTTTGTCTCGGTCAGGGAAGTAGTTTATTTTTGGTACTACTGGGTGGGGATTGAACTCAGGACCTGTGCTAGGAAGAGAGGCACTATGCCACTGAGCTAAACCCCAGCTAGGAAGTAGCATTTTTCATTTTTAATGATTTAAGCTACTTGATTTCTTAGTTTAACATACCCTTGTATTCTGGCATAATTCACTATTACAAGAGAATAATTCTACATGTGTCCAATAATTTAATTTAAAATTTTTTTTTTTTTGAGACAGGGTCTCGCTTTATAGTTCAGGCTGGCCCTGAGCTCACTATGTAGCCAAGGCAAGCCTTGAACTCAGCAATCCTCCTGTCTCTGCCTCCCAAGTGCTGGGATTATAGGCGTGAGCCACCTTGCCCAGTATTGTGATATTGTTTTATGTGTTACCAGGGATCAACCAGGAACCTTGCGATTGCTAGGTAGGTGCCAGAACCACTGAGCTAAATCTCTAGCCCTGATTTTATTTTGTGAGACAGGATTTCAGTATGGAATTCAGGCTGGCCTTGAACTCAATATGTAGCTCAGGTCAACCTCGAAATCACAGCAGTTATCCTGCTTCAACCTCCCCAAACCTGGGATTACAGGCATGCACTACCATGCCCAGCTGACATGCTCAATAATTTTATACTGGTGTGTGAAATATTGGATTGTCCTTGGAAATTGTACCCTTAGTCATTACCTGCTTTATAGAATTATTATTGTACTTTTATTTTTTTTAAGATAGGGTCTCGATTTGTAGTTCAGGCTGGCCCTGAGGTCACTGTGTAGCCCTGGCAAGCCTCAGCAGTCCTCCTACCTCTGCCTCTTGAGTGCTGGAATTACAGGCATGAGCCACCACACCCTTCATTGTGGTATGTGGTACTGATTGCTAGTGGGCATGAGTTACCACGCCTGGTACTGTTTTTTTAAGTTTTTAATTTTTATTGTTTTTGTGGTACCAGAGATCGAACTCGGGCCCTTGTGCATCCAAGGTTGGCATGGTGCCACTTGAGCTAAATCCCCAGCCCTCATGCCTGGTATTGTTGTATGTGGTCATGGAGATTGAATCAGGGACCTTGCATTTGCTAGGCAGGCATTAGAACCACTGAGCTAAATCTGCAGCCCTATTATAATTGTATTCAAAGTTATGATCTAGACTGTTTGAGTTGGAAGTTAAGTGACTTGAGGATTTCAGTTATTCATATGTTTTCCTGTTTAGAGAAGACTTAGTGGGAACCGGGGATTTAGCTCAGTGATTCTGGCATCTGCCTGAAAAGTGCAAAGTCCCAAATTTGATCCCTGTAACACATACCATAATACTGGGCGTGGTGGCTTATACCTATAATCCCGGCACTCTGGAGGCAGAGGCAGGAAGATTGTTGAGAGTTCGAGGCTTGCCTGGGCTACACAGTGAGCTCAGGGCCAGCCTGAACTACAAAGTGAGACCCTATGTCAAAAAAAAAGTGAAAAGTTAAATTATTTTCTTCGTAGGATGTTTGTCAAATGTGTAATTCACAACTTTTGTTTTTGTTTGTCAAATGTGTAATTCACGACTTTTGTTTTTGTTTTTATCAGTATTGACACTCCAGGAGTGATCAGTCGCGTATCCCAGCTGTTCAAAGGCCACCCCGACCTGATTATGGGCTTCAACACCTTCTTGCCTCCTGGCTACAAAATTGAGGTGCAGACCAATGACATGGTGAACGTGACAACTCCTGGCCAGGTTCATCAGATCCCTACCCATGGCATCCAGCCCCAGCCTCAGCCACCACCCCAACATCCTTCCCAGCCTTCAGCCCAATCAGCCCCTGCTCCTGCCCAGCCAGCTCCTCAGCCCCCACCTGCCAAAGTCAGCAAGGTGAGCACTTGGAGATTGTCACATCCTGTGAAATGCGTCCCCTAGAAAGCCCCTTTTTCCCATGTCCCCTTTATAAGGCTTGGGCACAGGCCACAGAGATTTCAGGTTTTTTTTTTTTTTTTTGAGACAGAGTCTCGCTTTGTAGTTCAGGCTGGCCCTGAGCTCACTCAGCAATCTTCCTGCCTCTGCCTCCTGAGTGCTGGGATTACAAATGTGAGCCATTACACCTGACATTGTGGTATGTGGTACTAATTGCTGGTGGGCATGAGTCACAAACCAGTATTGTTGTATGTGGTTACCGGGGATCAAAACAGGGACCTTGCACTTGCTATGCAGGCATTGGAACCACTGATCTAAATCTCCAGCCTTTGGTTTAGTTTTTTTGAGACAGGGTCTGGCTTCGTATTTCAGGCTGGCCCTGAACTCGCCTTGTAGCCCAGGCTGGCCTGAAACTCACAGTAATTCTCCTGCCTCTGCCTCCAGAGTGCTGGGATTACAGGCATGAGCCACCACACCCAGTATTGTGATATGTGGTACTGGGGACTGAACTCTGGTCCTTGCACTTGCCAGGCAGGCTCTGGAACCACTGAGCTAAATCCCTGGCTCAGGACATAAAGATTGTATTTTTTTGGAGCAATGCAATCCTCATATTCTGTTACATGGTTCATGCTTATACACTGCAGGCTGAAATATCTATTTAAAATTACAAGCTGGGTGTAGTGGGACATACCTGTAGTCCTTACACTTAGGCGGCTGAAGCATGAAGACTGCAATGAGTTCCTGGCCAACCTGGGCTACATAGTGAGAACCTACCCTACTAAAACAAAAAATAAACAAAATATCAGGCAACAGCCTGACCTCATCTTCTCTTTGTTAAACCCATGGCTTCCCCAGTCAGTGGTGACTATGTAGAATATTTTGATGGCATGGGCAGAAACAATCTTTTTGTTGTTTGAGATGGGATTTTGAGGTCAACCTCCCAGGTAGCTGGAACTATAGGCATGTGCCACTGCATCTGACTCAGAAATAGTTATTATGGTCGAATTAGGATACTGCCCTCATGGCTAGCATTATATAATAGTTATTCCTTGACCACATTAAGCCACCAAGCTAAATAGAAAGTGTTAATGCTGATAGAGTGCTTTTTGTGGTACTGGGGTCTGAACCCAGAGTTGCTCTGCCACTGAGTTATATCCTCAGCCCTTTTTATTTTTATTCATTTATTTTTAGTTTTTTGTGGTTCCAGGGATTGAACTAAGGAGCTTGGGCTTGTGTGACAGGCATGGCAGCACTGAGCTTCATCCTTGGCTGTTATTTTTATTTTTATTTTTTTTATTTTTATTTATTTATTTTTTTTGAGACAGGGTCTCGCTTTGTAGTTCAGGCTAGCCCTCAGCTCACTATGTAGCTCAGGCAAGCCTGGAACTCAGCAATCCTGCTGCCTCTGCCTCCAAGTGCTGGGATTACAGGCATGAGCCACCACGCCCAGCACTGTGGTATGTGGTATGTGGTATTGATGGCTGGTAGGCATGAGTCACCACACCCAGCATTGTATGTGGTTACCGGATCAAACTCAGGGCCTTGCGCTTGTGAGGCAGGTGCCAGAATCATTGAGCTAAATCTCCAGCCCCGTTATTTTTAATTTTTAAATTTAGTGATTAATTGTAATATTCAGGACCAAGCATACTCTACCATTGAGCTACATCCCTGGCTATTTTTAAATTTTATTTTAAGACACTCACAAATTTTCTCCGGCTAGCCTTGAACTTGCCACCCATTTCTTGGCCTGCCCAGTAGCTATCATGTTTCATCATATCTAGCTGATAGGATGTCCTAAATCTTGAACTCCATTATCTTACATATAGCCAATGGCTGTATGACAGTATTAAATGTAATTCATACTAGGTAAATGGTCTTCCACTGAGCTCTACCCCAACCTATATGTAATTCAGGTAGTTTTTCGGTTGCTACAGTCACATTTCAGGTGCTCAGTATCTACATGTGTTAGTGGCTATTGTACAGGATAATGCAAATAAAAAATATTTCCATCATTTCAGTGTTGTGATGGACAGAGCTATTTTAGAAAAAAAATTCTTTTTTTATTTTTGAGACAGTCTTACTTTGTAGTTCGGCTGGCCCTGACCTCACTGTGTAGTCCAGACAAGCCTCAGACTCATAGCAGTCCTCTACCTCTGCCTCCTGAGAGCCAGGATTACAGGCATGAGCCAACCATACCCAGCACTGTAGTGTATGATTACCGGGAATTGAATGGGGATTGAACTTGGGATCTTGCACTTGCAAGGCAGGTACTGGAACCACTGAGCTAAATCTGCGGCCCCAGGTAATGTTTTTATGAGGAGTTATTTGAACAATTGAGTTGTTGTCTTTGACATTAAAGATCTGTGTAGAATGAGGGTGTGTGTGTGTGTGTGTGTGTGTGTGTGTGTGTGTGTGTGTGTGTGTGTGTGTGTGTACTGAGCTAATAAAAACTGCACATGAAGAACTTCCTTGTAATTGGAGATGGCTCCAATTTAAAGGTTCTGTTTAGAAAATTGGAGCCTGAGATACCTCTGTAAGAATGTGTTACCCCCTCAACAGCTCCTGCCCAGTATAATTAGAGTTAGGCTAAAATGGCTTTGGCCTGAGTGAATAAAAAAGGATATTAGTCAATCGTTAATTAGTTGATTGTTTCTTTTAAGTTTGAACTTAACTTTCCCTTTGTGCCTGAGGAGAATTAAGATTTTTTTCTTTTTAGCCTTCCCAACTACAAGCACATACTCCAGCCAGTCAGCAGACTCCCCCTCTCCCACCATATGCATCCCCACGTTCTCCACCAGTCCAGCCTCACACACCAGTGACAATCTCGTTGGGAACGGCCCCATCCTTGCAGAACAATCAGCCTGTGGAGTTTAATCATGCCATCAACTATGTTAATAAGATCAAGAACAGATTCCAAGGCCAGCCAGACATCTATAAAGCATTCCTGGAGATTTTGCACACCTATCAGGTAAGACAAATACTCCTTCAGCCTCTCAACCAGTGCACTCTGTGAGGCATGTAGTTTTAAGAACCTAAATATCCATTATTAAGCCCACTGATTCTCACTGGATATTAACCACTTAGAAACTATGATGCCTGTTTGTGAAGAGTTTTATTTTCCTGACTTAAGTGCCCTGAAGCATCCAGTTGGGATTTTAAAGTTAGTGGCCTATGAAATGAATGCCTATTTTATTTTATCTGGGAAGTTTAGAGAATAATTTGTGTAGTCTGCTTAATGTACAGTAGAAGAGGAGAAATTTTCTCAAGTGTTTTCTGTTTTATCAGATTAATATCCCTCTGGCCATTCACATTTACTGCCCTAATTTTAAATATAAGTAGTTGTTGCTGTCAATCATCTTCTTTCTTTTTTCTTTTTTCTTTTTT
>PVIC010055656.1:0-11155 GCA_004025085.1 Thryonomys swinderianus
GACATTGCTATGACGTGAAGACATCACTCAGTTCATCTCTTTTCCCCTTTAGGCTTCAACCTCAAACTGACTCCTCAACAGCATCATCACTTTCATCTGTATCTTCATCATTTTTAATCCTTCATAGCTGTTTCTAGTTTTTCAAGCAATTTCTTGTACATCAGCAAGCTGTTGCTACTTTGTGAAGATAGAAATCAGTGTTTGTAACAGAGATGTGAAGACAGCTTTATATTACAACCTCCCTGCTCTATATTACAAGTTATGTAATCAGGATCTTACCTTTCCCCCCTAAACTTTGGTTTCTTTATTTTGAGAAAGATATACTTACACAGGAGTATGATGAGGTGTTAGTGAAATGGCATATATAATTGACTTGATATCATATCTGCATTGTGGAAATAACTCGATGCTGTTACTGCACTAGTACATTTTTATTCTTACTCATTCAAAGATAAACATTTTAAGCCTAGTTGTTCAAATGTAAAAAAAATCTATCCAAATTAATAAATGAGGAAGATAATAACATAAGATTATGTTGTTTGCCACTGAATTCAGAATGTCGCCATCATTCTTTAATATGCCTGACAATTCAATGGCTATGTTTAGGGCATGAATGATAGTATTATATTAAAACGGGATATGTACCTCTGAGGATTGTCTTACTATTCCCGAGGGGGAAATAATCTAAAAGAAATAAATCTTAATAAAAGACATTGATCTTTACATCTATATACCGTTCTCCAAGGAAAACACATGATTGAGTTTTGCTGAGTAGACCTGGAAATCTGGGAAAATTAAATCAAAATCTTCTAAAATCACTCTGTCCTTGGAAATGTGAGACAAGCCAGGGCAGTCCCAGTTTGAATGAATGGCTTTTAAAACGCTTGAGGGACCACAGAACAAAAAAGGGTTTCTGAGTACGAGGTGGAAAATGCATCTAGTATATAAAAACTATACATTCAATTTACTGTAAAAAAGGCAATTTTAAAGATGCTAAGCTTGTGATTTGAACTGATTTTATTTATTCATTTCAAAGAAGTCATTCAAAAAGTAATAGCGCCTTATAATAAAAATAGAAGGAAAAAAACCCGTGAGATTCAGATGTGCATAATAAGAGAGACTCGGACTTTGTGTAGAATGGATAATATTTTCACGAAGTTTTAGAGATAGGATAAACTTTAGGGTTATAAGTCCATTATTTTCCTTTCAGAGATGAAGAAATGGAGAATTCAAGAGATGCAATTGCATTTTCCAGTCCTCATAATTAGGGGCAAAACTAAGTCAAGAACTTTAGACTTCTGTGCTGTTCTTTTTCATTTTTAACAGAAATTCCTCTTTCCAACTGCCTGTCTGTTAACTTTGAATACAAGTTACAAAAACTCAAGAACTTTTTGATAGCAACTTCTTGGATTTTAAAAAGCTTTAGTGAATAGATTTTTTTATCTGGTCCCAAATATGACAACACATGCAGCACATATTCATTTTTTGGCTCATTTCCAAGAAATAAAAAACAATAGTAATAGAAAATTCAAGTCTATTTGAGAATATTTACACAATATTTACAAGATCACAAATGTCGTGTAGCAGAGTATAAGATACAAAGTTTGAAATTAAAGGCAGCCATCAAAGTTGGACTTCATAGAAGTAACTCACGTTCTGGGGCACTGGAACCATTTCACCACCATAATCTTCTTTTCGACTTTAAGTCATAGCGGGCTTTGCGAAAGGTTTATATTTACAAGTCATCTGCACAGTCCTAAAGATGGCCTGGGAATAACTGAAATAATAGATGTTGAGAGAACTGAAGAAGGACGTCCTCTTGTACACCAGTGGTAGAATCCAAGTGTTTTCCAGCCTCCTGGTCACTCTTCCTTTCTTCCCTGCTGTCTTCATCTGCAACTGGAGACACCCCCTGTCACAGCACCATGGCCTGAGCTTTGTTTCCTGTCAGGTCAGCAGCAGCATTAGACTGTGGATGCCCCAGTGAAAGATGCGCTCCAGGGATCTAGGCTGCCTGCTCCTTATGAGATTCTACTGCCTGATGACCGGCAGTGCAACTGAGGCAGTGATGTTAATGCTGGAGAGGCGCTGCGAATACACATTAGTGTTCCAAAAGTGGACTGACTGCACAGAGACTACAATAAGTAAGTTGCTTTGAGACTCACATCAAAAACCTTTACAGTGAGTAGCTAGTAAAAATGAAGCTATGTCTGGTGGAGGCTTTATGACAAAATCCGACACTTAACTTAGTCTGCGTGTGGTCTTCCCATTACTTTTTACTACTTCGATCCGTGTCTCTTGTCCACCTGCATTAATACAGTATAATTTTAAGACCGCAAATTGATCATAGCCAAAATAAGTGGGCAAAAAGCGTCAAGGAAAATCTTCTTTGAATAGGAGGAAGACCCAATGATGAGGTATCAGAAGATTCTAAGACTTTAAGGCTGGCCCTGAACTCTTAAGACTTTCAACTAGAAAAAAGAAAGAAAATTTTATAAAGAAAAAGACAAAAAGGGAAAAAAAGAAAGTTTCATGTAAAAGAAAATGTCAGAGTCCTACTGAAACTATGATGTATTGATTCACATTGTCCAAATCTGCTTTGTAGGATATGTGGAAACCAGCTGTCCAGTGAAACCAAGAAACCTTCAAAATGGCTTTCCCACATGGAGCCACTTTGCATTAAAAACAAATTGTTTGGAGTTTTTCAAAAGAAAGTAAAATGTGAGCATGAAAAAAAGAAGCTATAATTAAACATTACCACTTTATCAAGTGTGTCTGCACGGAGACTATCATTCTTATGGGCTAACTACTTTGCTAAATTTAAAAAGCCCAGAACTATTCTAGTCTTTGAATGATAACATCTTAGAAAAACGGAATTTGTCACTTTATGTCAGTATATGTAGCATATGCATGGATGGAGTAGCTGGCATGAGTGGATGCTTTTCTGGTTTCAACCCTTGTGTGAAAGCAGTTACTGCTGCTCTGTCATTCATAGAGAGAGGCTGGCCATCTAAAAAATAACCTCCTAAGTTTAATGCTGCTTTGCAGGATATGATTAAAATTATTAATCACATTTAACCATGTGTCACAAACTTGCATCTGTTCCACTTCTGTGAGACGGCTTCCTGAAGACCAGAGATTTTGAGTGATGAGATCCAGTCTGGATACGTTTGGAAAACAACAACAACAACAACAACAAAACCCAGAACATTTCAGTGACACAGAATGAGTAGCAAAACTTGCTTCCTTATATGATATATCCGACCTGCTTGATGAAAACAGTCTGTCACTTGAGAAAAACAACTGTGTTCAAATTGGCACATAAAGTGGGAACATTCTAAGCCAAAGTGTGATTATGGGGGTGATGATGAACATAAAGATTTTTCACATGTTTGAACAATAGCAGAGATTTCGAAAAAAAGTGAGTGTTCTTTCTCTCTATATGATCACTTATTTCAGCTTATAAAAAGTTTAAACATTATTTCCTAACCACAAAAGACCCCTGAAAAGTGAACCTATGACCCACTTTTCTATAAAACAGATGCATGAACTTTGTCCTTGGTAGAAAGAGGATTAAAATGATGGTGGCCTTAAAAGTATGTTTGAGCCAACTTCAAATCTCCACATTTCCTGGGTTAAAGTCAAAACAGAATATTTTGAGATTTCTCTAAAGGCACTGAAAAGCTTCTTTCCACATTCAGAGTCCTGTCTTTGTGAAACAGGATTTTCTGCAGTGACAGAAACCGAAATGAGATTATGAAGTAGACCAGGCATAAGCAACTTACTTTGGGACCACCTAGTTGTAAGAACACAAGCTCAGAGCTACCACTGATTCTGTATTATGGTGAAGTTTATAATTATTGCTTTATGTTGTGTGATACGATAATGGTAGAAATAAAGTACACAATATATCTAAAGCATCACCCCAGTAGCATCATCTCTAATGAATCTCCAAATATCTGTATTATTTCCTGGTGCAAAAAAAGTTGGAGACCATTGCTATAGTTGTCTTTATAATATGTATGTTCACAGGATACAACTGAGTAACTCTGTTTGAATCTTTTGGGAATACTGGATACTATACCCGTGATGATTTATTTTCTTCATTCCTACTGTTAGAAAATAAATCCCCAACAGTGAGGTAGATCTACTGAGGATCTCTCTGAGTTCAGCCATTATCACAAATAGCTTGGACTATATATCTATAGATGCCTAGAGAAAGTCAGGGTTATTGTCAAAGTATGTGGCTAGATTTCTGCCTTACTGTCTGCAGTTAGACTTGAATTTATCAAGCCTAACTTAGCAAAATGAAGTTCTCATGCCTTTCTAACTTTGTATCTCTAAGGATTCTCCAAGGAATTACATATTTCTCCAATCTCCCTTTCCACATGTTTCTTAGCTATTGACTTATATTTTTTTCTGAATGGAAAAATCAGTCAAATATGTTCATTTTCAGCACCATGCACTTCAAAGAGCAATTGGAAACTTGCAGCCTGACCTTTTTTATACTAGAACTAAGTCTCAAACCAGGGACAGTTTCCTTAGGCTCCCTCTACTCATTTGTTGTCAACATTATCATATTTATCTTCTCAATACTTTGACATAGATGCCATTATCATTTTTATTTTATAGAACACATGTCTAAGGCACAGGGAAGAATAGTAATGTGCCTTGGATACAGCTGACAAAGTGAACATTCTGGGCATTCTCTGTCCAATCCTGTAATATTGTGACTTCTGCCCGCCCCCACCCACATGCGTGCCCCGCCCCCGTCACTACTTCTACCCCTCCCCCCAGCAATGTCTACTACACAGTGGCCAAGGACATTGTGTACTTTGTGGCAGGGCTTGGCATGGTGTACAGCTCGGGTGAGCACCGCTTGAAGCTCTACCAGGGCCACAGTAACCACATCATCCCATCAGGAGTCCCAGGAGCACCAGTCATGTTAGCTTTCCCTTGGCCAAAGCCTTCCACCAGACTGTAACAAGATCAACTTCTCTTTCACTGCATGCTAAACGAGTATTGATAGCAATAGGACAAGTTGGAAAAGAGCCTTCTGTCTGTATTTGGGATTCTTACACTGTGAAAACTATATCCATTCTAGAGGATGTTCATATATATGGCGTAGCTTTCTTCGCATTCCACCTAGATGAACAGGTAAAGAAACAGACTTAGAGAGGTTCAGTCATCTACACCAGGTTACATAGCTAGTAAATGGAGCCAGAGCTGGAAGTCAGCGTTTGGTTTCTGTGGGTCTGGACTCAAAGATTACAGTTTGTGTTTGGGATTGAAAAAGGGCGAATATGCTATCCAGGGCCCCTGGTCTCCCAGACAGAATAGCTGATATTTCTTAGGATTTGTTCTGGCCAAATAAACTTGTCAGCTGTGGTGTAAAACATAACAAGTTCTCAGTTTGTGATAGCTAAATATTGGAAACAACCCAAATGCCCATCCACTAGAGACTGCATAAAGAAGATGCAATATTATCTTTATAAAACAGAGTGTTACTCTGCTATAAACAATGATAAGTTTGAGTCATTTATACTGAAATGGACATACCTTGAGCACGTACTCCTACATGAAATTAAATAGGTCACAGAGGTGTAAATGTCATATCTTTTCTCAGGTATGAGAATGTGAAGGTGTACATGTGGTCTAGAATGTATGGTAGATGTTCTGAAATAGAAAATATTCAATGGGAAAAGGGTATGGGTAAGTAATGAGGGCAAAGAAAAAATATGTTGTTAAAAAAGGAAACAAAGCCTTTTTAAAAGCTGAATTTACTCCTTATTCATGATTACCCTAAACCGTTCCTAAAATGAAATAATGAGGACACAAATCATTGCTATTGTATCTAATGATTGGATTGCTGGAGAAAATACATTAAATCAACCCCATTAGATTCATCTGAGCCTGTCTTCGCCTTTGGGTTTTACTCTAGCAAGAACAAATGTTACAAGGCGATCAGTGGCATAGAACCCTTCCCATGAGTTGTGCTTACAAGGAAATTAGATTTTGGCCGTAATAGGACCTGGATAGGCAGTTTGAGTATGTCCCCCAAAGCTACATGTGCTACTTTAAACTCCTCACTGTGACATGTTAGAAGTGTGGAAATTTAATCTGACTGTGGTACGGAGAGGTGGGACTTTGACCAGTGCTGGGGTGGGGGCGGGGATTTAGCTCAAGTGATACCGCGCCTACCTTGGAAGCACAAGGGCCCAAGTTTGATCCCTAGTACCACCAGAGAGAGAGAGAGAGAGAGAGAGAAGTGCTGAGGATTTGACAAGATCATGGGGGGACCAGTGATTTAGAAGCCCAGTGGCTTCTCCAAAGAGGGAGTGACACCAGAAGAGACTCAGCCCCACGCACAGGCTCCTCTTCTCTTGCCTGTGATGTTCAGCCAGTCTCAGGACTGGCGAGAAGTCTATGCTCAGTTGCAGCTCCTGAAGCTTGGATCTTCAGGGCCATGAGCCAATGTAAATCTCCCGTATTTTTGGCTCACCCAGTGTTTGGTATCGTGCAATGAACAGCAGAAGAAGGACCCTCATGGCCACACGAATGAGAGCTCTCCACGGAGTGCGTCTCAGGAAACGAGCATTCTCCACGCGGCCATTCCACGTTTTCACTGTGCCATGAAGCACCATATGTATTTATATCACACGAGTGGCAATGTTTAAAAGAAAAACCCTTTAAATCAGTCTTCACATCATTGCAAATGATGGAAAGAGATTATTTTGTTTCTCTCTTATGGCTAAGAGAGCAGTCTTTTTATTCCTCACCATCAAAAGCCTCTAGTGTTTCTTTAAGGTGGGAACTGTCAGGCCTGCATCCGGATACTTCGGTTTTCTTTGTACAACTAGACTTAAAATGCTGTGGGTTTGTACTCCCCAGGTGAACAGCAAGAGTTCCCTTACCTTTAACCAAGGTATATTTGTTCTTGTGTATTCACTTGCTTCTGAAAGTTATTTAATAGTCTGTCTCATCAACCTATTTAATTCATCAGGCCTGTTCTACTAGAGGGCCAGCCCTAATCTTTGAATCCAGCTTTGACTCTTCAACATTCAACCACGTCTTGGACTCAGCCTTAAGTTTTGGTGCTTGGGGCCCTCTTTCATGGAAAACTTGGAACTGTATTCTTTTTCATGATTTTCAGCCATGTATAGACACTTGCCAATGTGTCCTGTGTCATGTGCAGTGAGTTTCTTTGAAAAGCTGCCTGGATACAGCTGCAGAGTCCCGCCCACCTGGGCGTCTGCACAGGAAGTAGCAAGAGACACAATGCAGAGAAGACAAGAATAGCTCCAAGCATGGCAGATGGGTAGACACTGGAGGAGGTAAGTGGGCTGATTATGTACCACAGAGTCTGATTCAAAAAGGAATGTTAAATTTTATATGACATGCTATAGTTTTTACTGAGTGGCTTACATTTTACTGTCTGGTTTGAACTCAAAGAAGTGTGCTTTATGTTCATGTCTTTATGCCTTAACTACTTTCTCTTCAGCACAGTTTCTGAGTTTAAAGTATCCATTGTTACCTACAGAACTTTATTTTGTGGTACTGGGGGTTGAACTCTGGCCCTTGTGCTTCCAAGGTAGGCACAGTACCACTTGAGCTAAATACCCAGCCCTTGTCTACGGTAATTTAAAGACTAACATTCTAAAACATTAGTTTTGTTTCATGCATTATCACAAATATCCAGAAAGGGAGCTTATTTCTAAGTCAAAAGAACACAGACACCTCTAGTCTATGAACCGATATTGTTATGTGACAAACTGAAGTTACTGAAGAGATTAAAAGCATAGCCTAGGGATAACTGAGGGTATGGAAAGTGACTGAAGATCTAAACGATTATAAAGGAGGGTAGGATTTCAACTGGACTGTGAATAGAAAAGTGGCAGAAAACCTTTGGTACTTTGGCCAAGCTTACTTGGCAGGAGGCCAAGTATAACCTACACATTAATAAGGGACATTAAGGGAGAAAATGTCTATGATTCTAGCCTCCAACATAGAATAATATGAAATTAGAAATGCCATTATTTAATATATAAAATTGATGAGTAATTGGTAAGTGGTAGAGTTATAACAGAAAGAAAAGAAATGCAGACCATTCTGGGAGGTAATACACACACACACACACTCACATGTGCATGTACACACACACACACTTCTTACAAAGATGCTGTTAATCCCCTGCTATTTCTGTTCATGCCTTTTTCCTTGACACTGTTTGCTCCTTCATCTTTGAGAACAAATTTTCTTGGCTTTTTTTCCATCTCACACGTTGCCCCAACCCTTCTTGGCTGCATCTTCTTTGTCTTACTTTGTTTCTGCTGTCGTGTTTGAGAGACCAGTCCTTAACTCTGCTGTTTCCCCACCTGCCTGGGTGATCTTTCTTGCCTCCACACTGTTTACAAGCTTACAAGATCCGTACCTCCAAAACAGATCAGGATCAAAGATCCAGCTTTATGAATAGAAATACCTATTCAACATCACCAAATCGAAGCCTAAGAAGACACCACATGTCCAATGAATGGCTCTTTCTTTTAAATTCTACTCTACTCAGGCTCCCCCAGGTTAGTGACCGTAGTTCTATTCTTCTAGTTTCTGAGACCAAAACATCTTGGAGATTCCTCTTTTTTCTTCAAATTCTCCATCTGATTTCAGTAGAAATTCTGTTTGCTTTACTTTTATAGTAGATCCAGATATTTGTCACAGTGTTCTGTAAATAGTGGCCATTCTCTTTCACATCTTTTGGCTTCAAAGTAAAGGAAATAGTAACTGTTTTCCTTTGCGAAGCAAGTGGGTATTTCTGAGATATCTGAGGAGCTTCTTGTGGATTTTGTCAATAGTGTGCCTGAATGTCATGAGTAAGCACATTATTTGCACAGGAAAAACAAAACTACTGTCTCTGTGTGATGTTTGTGTCTGATTAGAAACTTTCAAGCTCTGCTTCTTAGCAGAGTAATGTGTTTGCTCGATGAAATGAGATTGGGTTTCCTCTCTCTGACAGCCTGAGTACAAGCCTTATAATGGTTAAGAACAAAATACTCCTACACAGGACATGGTTCTATTTCCTTTAAATAGGCTGTATTACTACAAAGAACATACACATCCTCTGTAAATAAGGATGCTTCATTTCTTAAGAGTAACATGGGGTGGAGACAAATAAGATGTTTCTGAAAAAATGGGCCAGCTGACAGTAAAAATTTAAATGATAGAAATAGCATCTCTTTGAGGGTTTCTCTTGTTTAATTTCTGTTCAGAGGTCAGTTGAAGAAAAGAAAATGACCTGACAACAAGGTTTTTGTATTAGTACATTTATTAGTACATTATATATACACATCACAATCACACTCCACACTGAGAATTTGTAACAGTATATGACACAACTTAATTCTCATTTTCCCCCTCCCCTACCCCCCCACCTCCCCCCAACTCCTATATACACAAGCATTGTTTCCTTTTTTATCATCAATTTTTTTCTTTCATTATTTACCCCTGAGACCCATTACCCTTTGAACAGTTACTGTTTCACAATATCAGTCATGCATTCTAGAACACACTTATTACTTCAGTTTCTCATACCAGAGAAAATATACGATATTTACACATCAAATACGACAACAAGTTTTTTAAGAAAATTAAACAAAGAAATTCACACAAGGTTTTGCATATGGTGTTTGCTAGTAGATTACAAATGAAGTAAAAACTGACAGGGAATCACGTACAGCTATGTCTCCTGATTGGATAGAGATACAGTTTTTAATTGATGGACTATAAAGAAAGCGAGAGGAATGATTCAGGAATCTGCCTTCATGGAATCATGATGAGTGGGAAGAATTTTTAAAGTTTGTTTATTTGTTTGTTTATGTATTTAATTATTTTGTGGTACTGGGGATCCAGCTCGGACCCTTGCACTTCCAGGATAGGTGCAGTACCACTAGAGCTAAGTCCCCGGCAACAGGTTATTTTTAAACTATTTTTAGTGGTATTTTCAGTGTTTTGCTCAGTGCTACTTGGGAAGTGTCGCAAGTTCCCACACCCTTGAACACCTAGACCAGAATATTCATATTCTACTCATGCTCTATGTTTTCACATAAAGAATATTCATGTTGCTCTTCAGTGGCAATAACTACTTTTAGACTTGCTCTTTTACCATGGTCAGCCTGGGGAAAACACGAATTTGCTTTCTATTTCTATAATTTTGTAATTCTATGGCTGATATTTAGGTGGGATTTCATTGTCTATAAACTTTTGGGATTGCTTTTTCTCATTAGTAATTACCTAGAGATTCACATTGGTTGTTGGTTTCATGAATACTTTGTTATTTTTTATTGTTTAGTAGTATTCCTTGGTATAAATAATGACAGGAGTTTTTTCAACTGTATTTACAATTTATTCCACCATTCAATGATTTTACACTTATGTCTGGTATTTATCTAATTTTGGTTCATTGTGTATACAATTACTGTTAATATTTATGCATCAGCTTTTGCATGAACATAATTATTTGTGTCTCTGTCATAAACAGGATTAAAACTGATTTATGTGCTTAATCTTTTTAAAAAAGAAAACTTCTCACTTGTTTCAAGAGTGACTACAATATTCTAAATTGTAATCAGTTTATAAATGAGTGATATAGTTGATCCATATTCATGCCAACATATGGTGTTGTCACTACTTCTCTTTATAATTTAGACATTGTGAAAGGTACTACTGAGTTAATAGGAGTTAATGTGGCTTTAGTTTGCATTCTTTTCACCACTAGCATTGTTAAGTATTTTTTATGTGCTTATGAAACATCTTTATATCTTTATATCCTTCTCAAGAAATGCCTCTTTATGTGCTATTGCTCATTTGTCATTAATTTAACGCTTGAACATGAAATTCAGCTGAACCCCACACTCACTTGATGTTATAGCTACATGATAGACAAAAACTCAAAACATAAGTCTGTCTACATGGGGAGTTTCAGATTCCTATTTCCAGGAATACTCAGCTGAGTGTTACTGAAAGTTATAACAAGAATCAATTTCTATACAGTGCCAAGGAAGTACTAGTACAATTCACAGAAAAGAAGGTATTCCCAGAAATGAAGCACCTGGGAAATTAAAACTCCTCTTTAATTTAGTACTACAGTGAGTGTCTTACACAT
>PVIC010055657.1:0-11169 GCA_004025085.1 Thryonomys swinderianus
TGTGTGTGTGTGTGTGTGTGTGTGAGTGTGTGCATAGAAATTAAAAACATGAGTCAAATAAGGATTTTAGAGTCACAGTGAGGATGACAGCAGGCGCTGGTACAGGTTCCCTCTTCCTCCCCTGTGTCAGGACTAAGTCACCTCCGGGCTGTAATTCTGCGTGTCAGAAGCTCAGAGCAGCATCTTGACATTTTCCTGGGCTCTGGGGAGCATTTCTTTTTCCTCCGAAGGCGCTTTCCACTGAGGGAGCCTCAGAGGAGGGAAAATTCTCCCCGCTTCCATTTGCTGCTTTCCCATGGTCCTGGCCCACAAAAGGCCGGGGTCGAAGTGCATATTTTCGAATATGCCCGATGTATGAGCATTTCGTCGGTGCCCATGTCCCTTAGAAAATTCTATAATCACTTATCATTTCTATTTTTAATGCAGATTAATTTGATTTAGTAGAAAAGGGACAAGGGAGAAAAGAAAGGAATAATGGGAGGAAGCCAATATTATTTCTTTCAAAGCAGTTTAGTTTAGAGTCATTTTAATAAGTCTGGAAAATTAGAATTGGAAAAAGAAAATCAATTGTGACGCTATAGTCTAGTTTGGAAGGGAACATAAATCCACCCTGGCACTGACTTCCCAGTGCTAGATAATTAGGACTGCTTTGTTCTCATGTGAGAGAGGCAGGGGACTCATCCATTTCTTAAATCTATTATTATTAACAATGTCGTGAAAACCCAGAATTCTCTTAAGGATGTAGGATGTTCGGAGCAGGCGCTCATCTCCCAGCAGCCCTTTCCATCTCATGTTTGTGGGAAAAGGCTCCGTGCAAGTGATGGGTATCCATCCACTCAAGTATTTTCTGGCATCTTCTCATTTGCTGCAGTTCTTTTGATCTTTTTCCATGAAGATTTTACCCTCAAACATAATCTCGGAAAGGTAAAGTAGATGCAGTGTATAGCTCATGCTTTCATGCAAACCATAGCTTTAAGAAACTGTTGCTTTACAAGAGTTTCTTTTTTCTGTTGTTCACTCTATCTCTTTTAGTTGCTAAGATCAGAGCAAAAACGAAGCTCAAGTGGCTGTGAATATGAATAATGTACATGTGGAGGGTGAAGAGAATTTAAGTGCTAAAGATGGGAGGAAAGTCTTCAGAGAAAACAGAATCAAAACAAAGACTACAAATTAGTACATCAAGAAGAATTATCTTCTACGAAGTTAGTCAAACTAATTTTGAAAAAAACAAAGTGACCAGTTGAGCTGTGAGGGCAGAGAAAGGGTGGTTGGAATGAGCCGCTGGAAATGGACAGAAAAGAAAATGCAGAGAAGCAGATATATAACCTCTATGATGATACAACTCATAGTAAGACAAACAGTTGGTTATGATTATACATTTAGAAAAGAGTGACTGTGTACAATGCTGTGGGAAGCTGAGCACAAATATTTAGAAGACATCAAAGAAGAATTGTACCAGGCAGAGTTAAAGAGGAAGGAAAACTTTACTTCAGACTATTGGAGTGGCAGCTAAGACTGTGGAGAGTCTAAGTAGTGGAGAGATGAGGCACAAAAGGCAGAGAAGATTTTAAACACTAGAATGAACTAGTGGTAAAAAAACTGAGCAGTGCTCTATCATGTCATGTGTGTTTCTGATTGTTGACCAAGAAATTATGCCTGTACCTCCTATAGAGACTGGTAGATATATAGGGGCCTCATCTTTCTTTTTAATTCAATTTTATTAGTACTTGTTTGTAGTATATAATGATTATATTCTGCATGTGGAATTGGTGCATGTACATAACACATTTAATTCTTTTGTTGTTATTATCATCTTCATCTACCATTCCTTCCTCTTCTATCCATCTCTTGGTCTTCTTCTCTTTCACAAAATATCTATCTCCAACAGTGGATGAATGGACTAAGAAAGTGTGGTATTTATGTACAGTGGAGTACAACTCTGTCATAAAGCAGTATAAATGAGTCATTTGTAAGAACATAGATGAATGCTGAAACCATAATACTAAGGTAGAAGCTTTCTTAATGATATATTTCAAAAGGATGTTTCATAGGAAATGTTCTTAAGAAAGAAATTCTTTGTTTAAAAAAATTGGCAAGATGTCTAAAGAAAATTTGCAGCTCAAAGAGGGAGAAAAAGAACTCCAAGTTTAACTTTTCTAAAAGAGAGGTCAGGGGCCTATAGTAAAAAGAAAAAAAAGTAGGATTTAATTAAAGTGATGGAATTTTAGGGCCACCACCTTGACAAAAAGTACCAATGGGGTTAATATAAGTTGATCCTCTACACATAACCTTCCTTATATAAAATGAAAGTACATGAAACTATTCCTTGGAATTTCCATGTGACTTAAAGAAATGTACATGTATGGACATCCCCTAAGATAGAACTAGTACAGAATCAGTATTAGTCATGATTATTTCTGTCAGCTACATAGGACAGAAAACAAAGAATATTTGAGTTAAGGATCCAACTCAATGATTAGAATCTGTCATTTGTAAATAATCTCTTAATAATAAAAATAAATTGATTAAAAATCTTTCCTTAGTATGGCTTATATCTTTACATGGGAGATTTCTGAAATATTACAAGCAGAAAAATGCATTAAACCTATTTTCCATCCCTGTATTACTCATTCTCCCATTCAATAGGACAAAATATCCAACACGCACAAATTAAGAGTAGAGGATTAATATGGGTTCTAGTTTGGGTGCATTTGTTGCAGCATAGTCAGCTGGCTTCAGGCATAAATAGCATGTTAGACAGGCTTAGTAAAGAAAGGTGCTCACTCACTGCACAAGAAACAAAATAAGAAGGAGGAACTCGGGAAGGGGATGTGTCTTTTCAGGCAAGCTCCCTAGACACTCCTCTTCCAAGTAGGCCCTAACTCCTAGTACCAATTAAGGTAGAAATATATCAGTGTATCAGTTCATGGGTAAGTATAGCTCCTCAATGACCCTTTCTTTGAACACAGAGACCTAAGGGGGGACCTTCTAGGCCTGAACCCTAATAACTCATATTTTCAATTAATGAATATTTGCAATGTTCGCATACATAAAAGCAAGACTTCATATCTGAAAAGAACTCAAGAGGAAATAGAAGGCAAAGAATAGTCACCATCCAGTGTTGCAAAGACAATGGGAGAAACACGCACTAGTCTAATACTATGTTGGGATATTAGTTGGCTTGGAATTTTCCAGAAAGATGAACACTGCTGTATTTTGTTATAAACTTCTATAAAGAGGAAATCATAATTTTTATGAATAAACTACAGAAGCTTTAAAGGCTAGGTTCAGTCTTTGATCACCAGTGGCCTCTTGGCATCCCCAAGTGGAACATGGTCAGGTTTTATGAGAAGAGCTTTTAGGACTGAAATAGCAATCCACTTAGTGCTCTGTTCCTCAATATTTCATTGCAATGGAAAATAAGGGACTTTAGTACTACACTGGAAGCAACCCACATGGATCTGTTACACAAACACTTTAGACATCACAATGGTGGACGTTCTGGGGAATGGGTAAGAAAGAGATTCAAGAGTGGACATTCTCCACCTCTGTGGTAACAGTAGTAAATATTCTCTCTGGCCTGGCCAATTTCTTACAACTGGCACTGAAAACATTTCCTCAGTAAGAGTTGCATTTTTTTTTCCTGGTTTCATGGTAATGTGAACAAGGGAAGCCACAGTGAAGCCACAGTGAAGCCACTGCCTGTTCACCATATTGGGGTAATTTTAAAGGAAGATGATGTAGTCATCTCTTTGCCATGTTGGATGGGCTTTTGAGCTTCAGAAGGAGCAAAAGTGCCCCTAAGGAATGCCCTCCTGTGATTTTGTATTTGGGATGAGACTCAGTGGTTTAAAAAAACAACAACAGAAAATACATGGGTCTCTCTACATTCAAAGTCCTTGAGTCTTTGAAATGAACATATAAACCAAGGGGTCAGAAATGTGGCAGCACCATAAAGGGGTGCTATGTTAGTGAGAGTGTACCCATAGAAACACAAAGGCAGACTCTTATCTGAGTCCATTGTGTTTTGGGGCAAGTTTTGAGCCACTTGACATTTACCTAGCAGTGGTGTTCTCTCTGATCGATTTATTCCTACTGCATATGCCATTGTGTCTGATTAATGTGTCATATTTCCTGATGAACAATGTGTCATTTACCCTAATACACCAAATGGAGAGATTAGCTGTGCCTTATTGTCTGTGTAGAGTCACAGTTTTCTCTTTATGGTCTTTTGGAACTTGACCTTCAATCTGTTTTCTTTTGGAAACATTTTAGGTTCTCTCTTAGATGAAAGACCTCCTCAGATTAGATTCAGAATGCTTTCAATTAACTATGCTTTCCATGACGTTGGCTAGTATACCTATCTAAGCCATCCAAAGAAGGGGGGAGAACAAAATAGCTTGAGAAATGGGGCGGCGAATAAACCAGGTGAAAAATTCATTTCCTTGAAATCTGTAAATCTTTGAAGTCCATACTTCACTTTACCTTTAGCCAACACACACTCCCTTAGTGTCCAAACTAACACTGCCAAAACATTCATAGTAAAATCATGAGTAAACCTTCAGCCATAAAAGGGAGCTCAAAAGAGTATCAGCAAGAAAAAGTAAAGGGGAGGATTTGTCTTATTCTTGCCAAAATATTAAGCCTGTATTTTTTCTTTCATTAAAAGCCAAACCTGCAAGTTTACATTGAAGCGCCAATGCATTGGCTGGAGTGTGAAAGGTTACTTATGGGTGGAAATGTCAATTTCAAGGGCCTAGGTAACATTACCTTAGTTCTGAAATCCCATATCCCTGAAGCTATAGAAATCAAGAGTGATCTTTTCCCGCTTGTTCTTTTTCTAGTGTTATTCTAGTATATTGCCATCACACATGAACTTGTGTATCCAAGGGTAGCACAGATTCCATTCCAAGTTTTTCTAAAATGTCTTCTTGATAATGTTTTTTTCCAAGCCAATTTGCCATCAATTTCCCAGATCCATCTTACCATTTAAGTATCACAGAGGCCCCGTGGAGAAGTGAAGTCAGGCTGTAGTCTACAGTAGACAGTTGCCTATTGGCCTTGAAAATATTACCTTTTGGTGGGATGCTGGAGGCTCACAAAGCTTGTAAATGATGTACTATTTGAAAAAAATATTTTGACCTTGTTCAATGAGTTCTGGTTATTTTTTCTTTCCTTTAACATGAGGTCTCCCCCCACCCACATGAGTCACTGAGCAGAACAGTTTTCATGAAGGTTTCTTAGGTGTCTTAAATAGGTATATAATAGAATAATACAATTTGTCTTCTACATTTAGAACAAATAGTATCTGTAAAGATTTCCACTGTTCATTTGGGAGAAATAGTATTTTATTGAAATACAATGGTAAGTCTTACCTTAAGAAAGTTATTTAAAAGTTAAAATGCCTTTATAAACTGTGGTGATCACTTTGGATGAGGCACTATTGGTATTTTTAGAGTTGAGGTGTCATTCACTAAAAAGATTAATTTACTTGTCTATATTCATAGAAAGCTTATAATTCAAATAATTTTAGCTTGATCACTAATGAAAACTGTTATGTTTAATATAAATTGAACCAGGATGATGTGCAGTTCCAACATGGTTGTGTTTGAACATAATAAGAAGATAATTAAAAGAATATACTTTTGAGTGGCTGATGTTTGAAATAATTTGTCTCTGGTAAGCAACACAGAATTTTCACAGAACAGAGGCTGCTGGACAAACCAAAATTGAACGTTACTGCTCTTAGCACATTAGCCTAATAGTTCTTCCTTTGGAAACATAAGGAAAGTTTTCCACCTTTTAAAGGTTAGAAATTTGGTTTTCTATTTGCGTGCCGAAGTTATCTGGAGCAACAACCTTTCATTATTACTTCACATGTAAAATGAAGCCACCTTCTCCTGGATTGTGCCATGAGTCACCACACCCGCAGCAACCACGTCAGAAGGACAAGTTGAGGACACAGAGTTACACAACAAACACATGCTCATGGGACTGCCTTCATATGAACAGAGGCAAAAGCTATTTTCCTGAAATTTGACAAGTTCAAAAAATGCATCAACACCACAGAAGGCTTTTAATGATTATAAGATGCTATTTCTCGTTGTTGTCTTTCAACACTCACTTGTACATGATGTTTAAGGAAGAACAACTTCAATGGCAAAAGGTCGTGATGTGTCACTGGGTAGCAGTTAGCACCTAACTGCTACTTTTCAAGTGAGCTGATATACTCAGTGTGAGTGTTACAGACTTTCATCCTCCACGTGTCTGCATCTGCCTTGAAAACAGCAGCAAAACAGCCCCCCCCCCCAAAATACTTCTCTTTTTTCAGCTGAATAATCTGAGAAAACAAGATTTGGAACAAAGAATATACTTAACAAAAGGGGGAAAAGAGCATTTCTGCTGAATACTGTTGGTCTTTGTCATAGTCCCACAACAATTCTATGAGGATGTTGGCAATCACTCCCATAACTCAGAGGATGATTGTCTAGATATAATAATGAGTCATCACCATTAATGAAAGATCAGTTTCAAATATAAGTTGTTTGGTTTGAATGTATTTGGCTGATAATAACACGTGCTCAGAAGCATCCAGTGTGATGACACTTTTGGGGGCACTGGTGAGGACAGCATGAACTATCCTTAGCATTAGGTAATCAGCCAGACTTCTAACCAGTTAATTAATCGGTTGCAATGTAATGAAATAACAGGTTCATACAACAATTCTAAAATATAGTTATTTGGGATTTGATTCCAAAGGAGAAGGATCTGTGTTAATTAAATACTATTATTAGTTTCTTAGGGTTACCATATCAGGTATCACAAACTGATGGCTTCAGTCATAAAAATATATTTTCTCCCTTTGCCCAAGATCAGGATATGTGCAAGTTTGGTGTCTTCTGAGGCTGACTTCTTGTTTATAGATAAGTACCTTTTTAGATATGTATCCTCCAGCAGTCATGTGTGTATGTGTGTGCATGCATGTGCATTAAGTTCTGCTCATTAAGATTACAGTTTTAATATATCAAGCCTCACCCTAATGACCCCACATTGATGACTTCCTCAAGACCTCCTTTCAATACAGACACCATCTGAGTTATGGTTTCTTAGGGCTTTAACACATGAATTTGAGTGTGGGTACCATAAAACTCCTCACGGTGTTTAGTGAATAATTCATTTGCTAGGTGTGATGGGAATTAGACCAGGGGGTAGCATGGGGTTCTGGCAGCTGAGTCCTTATGACTGAGATTCAGGCCTTGAGAAGGAGAAAGAGGAGAAAGCTTGCTTCCTCCGTGCTCTGTTTCACATGGGAACACAAGAAGGTGAGAGGAAATTAGGAAGTGGAACTTCACTCAGAACCAGACCATGATGCACTGGGGTCTCAAGCTTCCAGCCTTCAAGGAGTCAGAAACAAATATTATTGTTTAAGCTTCCCAGTTGGTGATAACTCTTCATAACAACCAAAATTATGGCACCAGAATAATTATTAATTTTGTTTTTGGTTGTTGGTAATGAAAACTTCATTTTCATTCATATTTATTAGTCTCAATATTTTATTAATAGCAAATCCAGAACAAATAGTGGAAAGATGAAAGACATTTACTTAATAAGAGGATAAATCAGACTTTGAAAATTTTGCCCAGTTTTTTGGAATTGACACAACTAGCTATTAACCTAATTCCTTCTACAAAAGTACTAACATTTAAGTTGACTTGAATGTAGTTCTGTTTCTTTTAAGATTCCCTTCCACATTGCTAATAGTACTTTAGGTGGCTAACGGGTCTTTTAAAATCATTTTTGTCTATCTGGGAAAAAAATGGTTGGAAATAACTGTTTCCATAGCATTGAATTAGTATGAATGATATTTAACTTTTTAACTTTAATTTTAAAAGCAAAAATATATCTCAAAGATATAATTTGTAGAATGCTAAATTTGGAAAATTTTAGAGTATATATACTTAGGTAGATAGACGGGGTATTTACATGACTTCTAAGAGGGAACGAATATCTCTCATTTGCAAAATTATAATGAAGGCTTTAATAAAATTCTGTACCTATTTAATGATTGTTGAATCCTTCTCCAACTTCCCAAGCTTTAATTCCTTTACTGAAACACTTCCAGCTAGAGATTGAATCTGGTACCTGTTTAATAAGATATAGTCATTTAAAATGCCTCTCCCAGTTAGGAATTGACAGTGATATAATTACAAACATTCATGTGACATTTTATCTAGTTCAAATAATAACTTATAGCTGACAGTGAGCAAGTCCACTTAGAGTGCACACCATTGAAACAGAGGTCACATTATTCAGACAAAGCAGCAAGGCAAACTAATACATAGAGATTGAACAAATTGTTTTACAATTCTAAAAAAAGACTTCCTGTGTCACTTAAATGTTCTGTAGAAGAAAATTTTGTTTTAACAGCTGCAGTTTCACAAAAAGTGACATTTTGACCTTCTAATTAAGAGGACAGAACATGACAGACACTTTAAATAATCTTTTACAGTCTGTTTTGGAGTTGTCTAAATTTCAGTCCACAAAAACATTTATTTGGTCTGATTATAACATTGGGGGGCAGGTGTTAGAGACAGGGGCTAATGGCTTTGAGATCACAGTCTAACTTTAATCAACATAGAAGTTTTTGAGATTGAGTGAAAATGTGCATTTTTTTGCTTTAGTTTTGTTTTCTTTTATCTAGTGGGAAATTCTTTGATGTTTAGACATTCAAAGTTAAAATATCAGACAGATGAAAGTCTGAGAAAATTATAGGAGAAAGAAGACGTGAGGTTCCTTGGAACCAAAAGTGTAGGGTCGACACTTCCTCCAAGATGAGAGAAAGGGATAGTCCCCCTATTACCTGGCCCGTTCTTCACGGCCTCTTCAGTAATGGAGGCATTCTGAGTTTTAGCAGGCAGAATCTTACCCTCAGGAGATGGCCATATGTGAGATGAGCCACTCTCTGGTATGTAATCCTTTCTGGCTCTATATCCTGGTCAAAGTAACACAACATATAAAGGTCTAGAAGGAAAACAATTGGACTGTCGAAACTCCTTCCCTTTTAGAAAATTTATTTTACTTTTATTAATACATGCCTGTTACACATAATGATTACAGTCACTCTGGGTTGCTGGAACATGCATATAAAACCAGTGACTAAGACTATGTATTGGTTACACCAGATAATTTAATTATTATTTGACATAATTGCCTCCAAACTTTCCACATTGCAAGAACGAAAACAAATACATTTACTCAAAAATTTGTTTGTGGCAAATACTTCCTGGCAATCAAACTCCTGAGTTTGATGTACAAAAAGGACAAGCTGTAGTAATTTTATCCAATTGTCTGATACATTCTAAAATGATGGCATGTGTTTGGTGAATCAAATGTAGTGGGTGTGAAATAATTGTGTTGAGTTAAACCAATTCAGGACACAAGTTAGCTTTTATTCTAGAGTAGTTTCTTTCACCTTTAAATCTAAATTTCATAGATAGTTAAAGAAACTTGTTTTGTGTAAATAAACTTCATACTTATTACGTTTTGATGCTGGTATTGTACAAAACTGGATCTAAATGACCACATATATTCAATTATTGAGATTAGTAATGATAGTAACTATTTTAAACTCACCCTTATTATTAGCTCAATATAATTTTAGTGCTTCAGATTTTCCATGGGTGCAGAATGAAAAAAGGAAAAAAAAGAAATACTTGTTTCAAAAATACAAAAAGAATAAATGCAGCAGTACATGCAAAACTCTTAAGACTTTGCCTGGCATGCTGAAGATATTAGTTCTTATTAACACCCAAGTAGCCCGAAGTTGAAATTTTCTCTTTTACCTGTAGCTATCATCCCTTCTCTTGGCCAGATGATTTCTTGATTATATTTAAGGAAACATTAGACCTTGAACTAAAGGAGAGACAGAGAAACAAACATGATTTTCATTTAAATAATATAAAGGCAAATTAATCTTGCACACTGCCGAGATAACCTTAATGATTAGTCCCTGGGCTGATCCATCATCAGTACCTTGTAACTAGTTTGTTCCTTACCCTGGAGTAAAGCTAAAGACACTTCTTTCCTTAACAAAGTAGACATTAATTAAGGTTAGCAGGGGACTAGAATGAATAATTGCTATTGTGCAGTATAAAGAATGTTACAAGTAGCAGTAAACTTCTAATATAGAAAGGAAAAAATATAATTGCTCTTCCTAAAGAAAAAAGCAGGACAATATCTGCTTCTGAAAAAAGGTACTTGGAGTAGAAAAAAACTAGTGAAACTGTAAAGCTAAGGGCAATCCTCCATGCTCTCTTCAGAAGTCCAGCAGGACAGCAATCATCAAAGCTGATACACTGAATCCTGGCACGTTGCATGGGACCTGCGTTCCTGCCTCACCTCCTGGATGTCTCCTCAGGATTTGCTCCCTTTCTTCAGTAGCAGTTTGCTTCCTTGCATTCTCATCCTTAGTACTGTCCTTGGGTCTTTCCTTAACTCTCAGTCACTAGGTCACAGGTCATCTCAGTTGAAGGCTGTAAAAGCTCCAAATGAGCTATTTCTGTGTACTGCCTGCCTCCAGGGTAGGGTTGCAGTTAGAGCTCATTGTGCATATACCTTAATTCTACCATCTGATCTTTAGGTGGTTTCTCATTTGTAAAATGAGGACGAAAAAACTCACATAGGAGAAAGATTTGTTATAATTGTTACTATACTAAGAAATGTCTCAGGACCTGATGCGTGCCCCAGAGTGAGGACCCCAGCACATGGCTAGCATGTCCCTTGTGGAAATCACTGTCTTTGCTGTTAACTATTCCAATCAGTTCTTGACTGCTTCTGTGTGGATGGCAGTAATAGTCTGTCTTCAGTGTTTCTTATCACCAGTTGTCCTGCACAATACCGTCAGGTAAATCTTCTGACTGCTGTTTGCCCTCCAAGGGCTATACTGTTTTCTCTCTCTCTCTCTCTTTCTTTCTTTCTTTCTTTCTTTCTTTCTTTCTTTCTTTCTTTCTTTCTTTCTTTCTTTCTTTCTTTCTTTCTTTCTTTCTTTCTTTCTTCCTTCCTTCCTTCCTTCCTTCCTTCCTTCCTTCCTTCCTTTCTTTCTTTCTTTCTTTCTTTCTTTCTTTCTTTCTTTCTTTCTTTCTTTCTTTCTTTCTTTCTTTCTTTCTTTCT
>PVIC010055658.1:0-11160 GCA_004025085.1 Thryonomys swinderianus
CAAGCCTTGAACTCAGCAATCCTCCTGTCTCTGCCACCCAAGTGCTGGGATTACAGGCGTGAGCCACCATGCCTAGCACTGTGGTATATGGTATTGATTGCTGGTGGGCGTGTCACCACACCCAGCATTGTATGTGGTTAGCCGGGATTGAACTCAAGATCTTGCACTTGCAAGGCAGGCACCGGAACCGCTGAGCTAAATCTCTGGCTCCCTTAAAAGGATATTTTGAAAAAAATTTGTAACAGACCTGTCTCTTCCACACTGTGTCATTATTTGATGTGTACTGTAGTCTCCCCCCAACCACCCAGTGCTGAGAACAGAACCTAGGGCCTGATGTGTGCTTGGAGATGTGCTACCACTGAACCACACCCTTAAGCCTTGCTTCAAATTTTTAAAGTATAAGAAATAAATCACACAATCACTTTTGCTTTCTCCTTGATACCTGTAAAGTGTTCCCTTCAAGGTCAGCTTCCCACTGGACACTGCTATGACCTGGCTTCCCCAGCATATGTGTGTGCCTTCTTGTGTGCATGGCCTCTTGGAGGGGTGAGCAGGCCACTACAAGACCACACATCTGATGTTACCTGCTCCCTTCTGTGCTACCTGAGTCCTTAAATGTCAGTGCCTAGGACAACACAGAGGAAAAACCTTTTCAAGCTGCCTTAGTAGGTGGTACTGGCTGTGAGGAAGTCTGTCAGTGCCCTGAGGAAGGTGGCAATGTCCTTTTGAGCATGCTGGGCTCTATTCTTACTGTTTTCAGAATCTGAACCCTAATCCTGAGGTTAGTATAGAAGAACAGGTCCAAGAACCAATGGTATTTAAGGGAAAGAACAGCCAGATGGGGTCCAACAGAAGAGGGCAAGTACCAGGGGCTCTCACCATTCTAGAATTTTCCTTCTGCACACCTAATTGCTGGCCCTCACCCCTGCCTCCTATGCTGAGCCTGTCTCCTGTATCCAGATTGCCATACCAGGCTGCCCCCAGCTCCCTTGAAGGCTTGTTTTCAACCTATGGGCTAGAAATTTTTCCACTTTATTGATCTTTGTGAAGAATGAGCTTTTGCTTTGGTAAATTATTTCCACTTCATAATCTCCCTTTACCTTTATTTTTCCTTCTGCTTTTTCTCCACTCAGTGCTGCCTTTTCTCAGCTTTCTGCCTGCCAGGCTCATTATTCCCCGTTTATTCCCACCCACACCCACCTGGGCCTGGGGCTCTTTTAAGTATAGGCACAAGCAATGTGGCTGCCATCCAGCTTTGAACTCTCCTCCCTACATTCCTCTGCAGCTTCCCTCCTCTGAGGGATTTAGAAGCATAGCCTGCAGGTGGCTCTGTATATCGCCAATGTCCCTGAGAACTGACACTTCGCCTAACTGCACTGTACTAGGAGAACTCGTTCACCATGAAAGCAGTTCTCTGGGACTGTGTAGACTGCTTTCTGCGGTCTGGCATATGGTCTAGGTGCTTCAAAGAAATCTTAGACCACGCCTGTTAACTGTATTCCCAACCTTCATGCCCTGATTAGCTCTTGGCCAGTTGTAACTGTCTACTCTGAGAAGTGTACAAATACAGGTGTGCCAGCCTCTTTGGCTCTGGGCATGTGGCAATCAATGGTTGAGTCTGGCAGACAGGTGCTTTATCACCATGAAGTCACCCATTTTATATCTATAAATGAGCACCAAAGTCTTAAACCCCACTGAAGTTTCTGTTGTTTAGCTGGCTCAGGCTTTCTCCAGTGGATCTCTGTTGCTTGGTTGGAAATTCTGATTCTTAAAAATACAGCTAGGGATTCAGCTCAGTGGTTCCGGCACCTACCTTGCAAGCACAAAGCCCTGAGTTCCATCCCTGGTAACCACATATCACAAGGCTGGGTGTGGTGACTCATTTCCACCAGCAATCAGTACTGCACACCACAATGCCAGGCATGGTGGCTCATGCCCCAAATCCCAGCACTCAGGAGGCAGAGGCAGGAAGATGCTGTGAGTCTGAGGCTTGCCTTGGCTACATAGTGAGCTCAGGGCCAGACTGAACTACAAAGCAAGACCTGTCTCAAATAACAACAAAAAGACAAAAAACAAAAAAACCCACCCCTAAAGGTGAAAGTACTTGATCCGAACGTACATCTTAAGGGCCAGACTGGCTCTCAGAAATATGGAGGGAGGAAGAAAATGTGTCTGACATGACAGCAGTCTCCACTTTGCAGGGAATATGGAAATCTGCAACCTTGGATCCCACAGGTACATCCCCAACCTCGCTCATGGGAAAAGTATAGAGAAAATGCTTATGAAAGTTTCAAATATGATTCTGCCTGGTAAATAAAAAAGTTTAACTTTGTGTTTAAAATATCTGGAGCAAGATTACTGAATATGTGTCATTCTGCACATACATACCCGAGTCCCCCAGCCCTCCCATACCTTACACAGTTACACCACCTCTGGGAATCAACAACCCATGGTACTGCACCTGGCAAGATGCACAATGGTCTCTCACTTCTTCCTTTCTTAAGAAGCAACGCACTTTGTCTCCTTGTTTGGAAAACTTTTAGAATTCCCTAAAGAGAAGCACTGTGGTTCTCAGTGAATGCCAGTGAAGGGCTCGGGACACCCCTGGTAGCTATGGGGTAAACCCTGCTCAGGCCACGCATGAGGGAGGTATCCTCACTCATGTATTCGGTTTTGTTTTGTGTTACCTTCCCCTTCCTGAAGAGCTTTTTGATCCCCAACGGCTTCGGGCACTAGCTTCCCATAGGAGTGTTTCTCGCTGGCAGCAAACTTCACTGTGTCAAAGTAGACAGAGCCATTTGATGCATAACTGAAAAATAAGAGAGGAACTGGGAGCTCTAACGGATCCAAACACGCCTCAAGACGACACACTGAAAACCTCTAAGGGCTGGAGAGTCACAAGGCACAAGGCCCAGCCAAGCCTCTCTCTTTTTTTTTTTTTTTTTTTGAGACAGGGTCTTGCTTTGTAGTTCAGGCTGGCCCTGAGCTCACTATGTAGCCAAGGCAAGCCTCGAACTCAGCAATCCTCCTGCCTCTGCCTCCCGAGTGCTGGGATTACAGGTGTGAGCCACCATGCCCCGCTCCCAAGCCTCTCTCTTGTTCTCACCGTGGATGTCCTGAAGCCACGGCAGCTGAATGGGCTGAGGGAGCCTCCTCACTGCCTGGCAGCATGTCCTCTCTGGTGTCCTGTGGCCATGCAGGGATAGCCTGGCCTTCTCCGGTGATGACACTGCCTGGTGTGATGTGCCCCTCTCTCCCAGTCTGCTCTCCATCTGTGGGCTGGTGGCCCTGACCTGACCCTCCTGAAGCCTCCTCCAGGTGTCCTGACCCAGGCTTGTCCAAGCAGCCCGGCAAGCCACAATCTCATGCTGCCCAGCAGTGATCTAGGTTAAGAGGGGAGAAGGGCCGTACTATGTCCTCAGAGTTGGTGGGGATGCAGACACCAAGCACGCAGTCTTCACTTCTTCATCTAGTCTGTGCAGCTAGGTGGAGGGAAGCAACCCGAAGCTTGGCCTAGGGGCCCCATGACAAATAGGGTGGCCCTTCTTGAGCCAATCAGGGCTGGTACTGCCCACAGACCCCTGAGGTCTGGTTATACTCCCATCAGAGGCATTCTGTGAGCATTGACTTCCACGGTATGGGAAATGTTTCTTGTGTTTGTGCTACAGTGGACACCCGATGAAGGGTGGTGAGTGCACTAAAATCACAGCCAGCAGGACACTGAAGGAATGTACACACCCTAGGGACAACACATCAGGACGCACAATCTTAAGAGTGTCTGAGTAGTGCTGCTGCCTCCAAAGGCCCCAGTTTGTCCACATTCACCATTGTGCTGCTCTGGACTATTATCTATGGCTTTAACTGCCTCGTTTCCTAGAAGAATTTGGGCCAAGTCCCCCAGTGGTAGCCCCACAGGGCCCTAGGCCCAGCTGGAGGTGCTTGTCAGCCAGACACAAGCTCCTCAGCCCTGGGCTCAGCCAGAGCTGCAAGAGGATAACTTTTGGGGGCTCCAGGATAGGTTGAATGTGGGTCACCCGCTCCCTCTTGCTTCCTTCCTCAAGCAACATGGTCGCACCTGCAAGATTAGATACCTATTATGATGGTAGCTACTTTGAAATGAAAAACCCAACGGCATTGTTTTAAAACAATCTTAAAATAAAGGCAACAAAACCAGAAGATGTGGTTAACCTAGCCAGTGATCCCCACAGCACAGGTATCCTGTATCCTGGACCTAGGCTGGGGACCTGGTCGCACTGGAATAGTAAGAGGCTGAGGGTGGGCTCTGACCTGTGCTTACCCATAACCATTGCTGATAATCTTCTGGACAAAGTCCACGATTTCTGGCACATACTCGCTGACCCGGGTTAAGACATCAGGAGGGAGGACCTGTGAGTGACAAAGGACAAGCTTAGCACCGTCTCTCTGAACATTTCTGCTTTCTGTGTACATGTGCCATGAAAATGATGTCACCAACTTACAAAGCGAGAAGCCTACATGGTCTGAGGGATAAGTGATTTTACTGGGCCTGGGCCGTATGGGCTCCCCGTGTGGTGATTACTGGGCTGGTCTAGGACGGGGTCACCAGAGTGTCCAGACCTTCACCTGAGTCTTCGGTCTTTTGTCTATAAAATGTAAATCATAAGATCAATCTCAGGCATAGCTGTCTCTAAGTTTACAGAGACAGCTGCTCCTTCTCTGTCCTTGCTGTGCAGGGAAGGGGCCACAAGGATGCTTGGGGATCTGCAGGCAGCCTCCTAGCCTTATCTTTCCTCATCCCTACCAGAAGCCTCGGGAAGCAATGATTCTAACAAGGACTTGCCTTGCAAAATAGTCTTCCACCCTCCATAGAGTCCTGATTTATCTTCTGGCCATCCACATGTGCTAGGCATGGGGACAATGAAGGTAAAGATTTTACATTAAAAAAAAGCCCCTCTCCCCCCTGCTTAAGTTTAACACTGATTTAGCCACTCAACTGAGCTTGTAAAATGAAGATGCTACAGGTGAATATGATCATTCACACAGGGCTTCTGGCTTTACCAAAACAGGAAGGTGGAAACCAAGGCCTGGCACCTGAGACAGCAGGTACAAGACAACCCAGGACACTCACATTCAGTGCTTCCATGTCTTTGTGGAATTCTTCCCAGAACTTGGGTAATTTGGAGAAAATGGAATTGTCAGTCACCTCACTGCCACATGTGGAATCTAGCCAGTCAGAAAGCAAGTCTTTGGCCTCTTCCATCAGCACCTAAAGGAAAAGAAATAGGACAGCTAATGCAACTAGGTTTTGCATGAGCACATCTATATAATGCAGGTGGTGTGAGCCAATCAGGGCTCTGAACTCAAAGACACACACAGCTGTGTTCCCGGAGGAGTCACTATCGCCAGGGAACTATGATGCTTATATTAACAGCTTGCTGCCAGCAGTGCCCCTTGGGTGTACCTTCATTCCATGGCCACCTCAAATGGTGGCAAGAAACCCATTCCAACTGCAATCTCATCAGACTGGAGTAACACCTGTCCTCAAGGTCCCCTGGAGAAATCTATCACTGTTAGCTTGTTAACTTGAGCCACACAGGCAGTGTGCTGTGTGAGGAAAAGGAATGAAAAGTGAGAAAGGAAGTGCAGGAAAACAACAAACCAGAGGGAGGACACGTGGAGTGCACAGGGCACCCACCATGCTGGCAGTAAGGGGGAAAGGGGACTGCATGGGTTGGGCTACGAAGCAGGCCCTGGCAGCATCTCCTGGACAACATGGCATAACTGGCTAATGTGCAGCTGCACTTGTGACCGGCAAGTCAAGGCTGTGGTCCCTCTCCACTGTGGCGGAGTACCAGGGTGAACAAGCAGAGAAGGCACAGCATGCACCCCAGGGAGGCGAGACTATCTGTCACTGCCTAGAAAGCAGTCATAGGGCCTGCCACAGCTGGAAGTGCAGAAATCTCCAAAGGCTGGCCCAGCGTTGGTAATGCCCTGGCCCTCCATAATGCCAGACCATGATGCAGCAAGAATGAAACCCTAGTTAAGGTCACCATATGCCCAAAGATGAGCAATTGGGAGGAGTCTGCAGACAACAGCTACAAGGCTTCTAAGGTGAGGGGTGTAAAACACACAGGAAAAACAGCAAGGCCAAATGCTCAGAGAAGCAAAGAAAGACTCAGAGTGGTGAGCAATATCAACCCAGGAGATGCTAACAAAATGGCCCAGGCAGACTTCAAAAGAGAAACAAAGATGAAGTTGATCATCTGCTGAAATAAAAACACTGGGGATGGGAGAGGCAGCTGAAGAAGGAATCTGTGAGCACACAGAACTGTATAAGCTACCCAAAACAAAGACAAAGCAGAGACCAGGAACACATGAGGAAAGACAAATTAGGAAGCCAGAGCTGGTGGTGGTAGTGGTGATAAACTAGACCTCACATCCAACTGGAAGGAAAAAAAAAGGGAAGGGAGCAAAGATGTTTAAGTACATCAGATGGGAAAAAAAATAAGAATGTATACCACAGTCCACAGATCAGGAAGCACAAGGAAACATCAGACTGGACAAATAAAAATAATCTCTTATTGTGACTTAGTGAAATAGTAGAAAGAAGAAAAAAGAAAGGGGGGAGGTAGTAATAATATCTGGCCTCCATTCCCACATGTCACAAACCAGAAAAGTTGCCCCTCCAGCCTAACAAGAGGCAAAAAACAACAGAGAAAGCAGGCAACACCTTTCTTAGGTCTACAGTGAGCTCAAATGGCAGACTGTGTCCCCACTGCAAAGAAGTGAGGTAGAAGGGCAGCTTGTAGGTTCAACCACAGAGGAGGGTGCACAGAGAAGCGAAGTTCTCCCAGGTAGTTTTAGGAGCAGGAACTTATAAGGGTCTAGTGTGGATTGAGGAAGCTACAACTTTACCCAAGGAACCACTGGAACCTTAAGAATGTCATACCTGAAAGTTAAAATCTCCAAGGTGGCCCCACTATGGGGGCCACTACTGTAAACTGCCCCTGCACCCCCAGCTCCAGAGTGTTAACAGGTTCTTATGATGCATCTGGAGAAAACTATGCCCTTGTGCTTCTAGCACAAAGGAAGAGAAATCATTCTTTTTGCTTCATGTTACTGGGGATTTAACCTGAGGCCTTTGCACTCAGCTACATTTTGTAGCCTTTTTTTGGAAACAGTCACCAAGTTGCCCAGGGTGGGTTTGAACTTGTGATCCTCTTGTCTCAGCCTCTGAGTACTGGGATTAGAAGTATGAGCTACTATGCCTGACTGGGAGAGGCAACAACCTGCAATATGCCAGAACACTTATTTTTCCTAACAAAGCTTTCCTGCTGTGGTCTGTAAGAAACATGCGCTGAGAACGTAATTTCCAATGTGACAGTTATACAAAGTCAAGACTAACAGTAGATGTTTAAACCTGAGAGCTCTACTTTCATAAATACTTTCTCTCTCATGCTCTGGAAATGGTTAAAATGATGACTTTCATGTTTTGTATGTTTCACCATAGTTTCTTTAAACAAGGAGACTAGAGGAACAATTGCAGAAAAGATTTTATGGCAGACTTGCTGGTGACAAGAAAACCCAACAGCTGGTCCCAGCACAGTTGAGTAGCTTGGTCCAAGCCACACAGTGACAGTCTTGGGAGCACGGACCACTTGGAGGAAACCATCTACAGACGGTGAGTAAGGACTCGTCTTCAGAAGGCTCAGAAACAGCCATACCAGCTGATCAGCTGATCTGTTGTGTGTGGGACCCCCCAAACAATGGAACAAAAGACAGAATGGCAGGCTTATGGGCACAGGGGACAGGGAGAGGTAGTGGACCCAAGACACTGAGATGTTGTACTGCTATGCCCTGGAGCTGGGTTGCTGTCTTGTAAATGAATCTCCCACTGTTTCCTAACTACTAGGATCAATTTGTCTCCAATGAGTTTACAGATGGCCAGGAGGGGGCACTGGTGGAAAGGAGAACGGGTCCTGGGCATGTTTAGATTGGTGGCTCTGAAGGCCTGAAGAAACAGGGCTGGACATCTGGTAGGTTTACGAAGGACATGTTAGGCGGTCAGAGAACAGGCTGGTGAGACAGCCCAGTCCCACAGGGACGTGAGTCAGCTGCTCAACTTCAACCCTGGCTCTGCTTTATCCAACTGCTGCCACTAAGAAACTCAAGGAAGAGTCCACCGCAATAATTAATTTCACCAGAAGGCTGCTGCTGCTCTCACTGCAAATGAGGGCAGGCGGAAGTAACATCAGTGTGGGATCTGGAAACATCCCAGGTCCCACAGCAGTAGCCCTGGACTTCCCCTAAGAAATGGGGCTGCAGGGTAGAAGGCGAGGGGCCAGTGACTGTGTCTCTGCACAGCGGAGTTACCAGTCACTCACTGAGGAGTTTCAGCACTGCAGGCCATGGTATTTAACTGCAAGCTGCAAATAATCCCGGGTAGAACATGCTGTCCTACACAGGGCAGCCACTAGAATGCAGGAAGAACTCACCTGGGCAAGACCTTCCACTTCCTCCCCAATGAGGCTGGTGTGCACAGCTTGCTCAAGTGGTTCTGTGGCCAGCTCCACTGCATGGTGGATCCGCTCCAGCATCTGTTTCTTGTCTGAATCAGTGTTCTCATGTAATTTCAGTGAGAATGGCTACAACCATAAGGACACATTGCACCTGTTAAACACTACACAGAAACCTGGCTCATAGTGCTGACTGAAGGTAGAAGAAGGGACTAAGACTCCAGCATAGAGCAATCCTGGAATTGCCCATCTCCAGTTTGACTGGGGAGACTATGTAACTGTCCTGAGATGGTTCACACATCCAAAATGAGGATGACAGCAGTGCTGCTAGGCTGCTTTGCATAAAGCAAGGTAGTGTATCCAGCAGGCTCTGTGGCCCTGCAAGAGAGCCTTGCTTTGATTTCATGAGCTTTCTTTCTTCCAGAGATAATCAGGTAAACAGAACAGTAATTATTAAGGAAAACTAGTATTTATTAAAGAGAATAAAGTGACTTATTGTAGTCAAACTATGAAATACAAAGATCTATACACTTGGGCTGGAGATTTAGCTCAGTGGTTCTAGCACCCACCTCGCAAGCGCAAGGTCCTGAGTTCAATCCCCAGTAACCACATACAATGCTGGGCGTGGTGACTCACGCCCACCAGCAATCAATAGCACATACCACAGTGCCGGGCATGGTGGCTCATGCCTATAATCCCAGCACTCGGGAGGCAGAGACAGGAGGATTGCTGAGTTCGAGGCTTGCCTGGGTTACATAGTAAGGGCCAGCCTGAAGTACACAGTGAGACCCTGTCTAAAAAAAAAAAAAAAAAAAAAAAAAAGATCTATACACTTATAATGCTTACATGGGAGTGAAATTATTAAATAGGAGAAAACTACTTTCTTCAACAGTCCCGAAAATTTACAGTACTGTGAACATAACAAAAGCTTAGCATAGCTTCAGCTTTTGGGTTAGATCTGAGTATTAGACTGGTTGTGATCTTGACATTGAGGACTGGAAACTCATACAGTGAAGCACTGTCAACAGCAGGGATTAATGAGATCAGATCTTTCCCGTCAATAGGAAACCTACTTACTCTACACTGTGTCCTTGCACATATGTCCTGGTAACTTTGTCACAGATTGGGAGGACCACATTTATGAAGGCATTGGTACAGGTTGGGTAGTGTTTTGTGAGGGTCTGCCCAGACAGGCCACCCTGGGGACAATGACACCGCCTTTCAGACAGTGACTGAAAGCCACGGTCAGAGACAAGAACAAGACTATACAAGGATGCGGTGTCTAAGGTGAAGGTGAGGGCTCACCTTCAGGGCAGTGTGAACATCCTCCAGGAGCTGGGCAGCTGGGGGCTCCCGATCCCGATACTGCTCAAACAGGTAATTCTGCCGGGCCCTCTTGATGATCTGTAGAGGGAGGAGACCAAGCCAAGGTCAGAGCCACTCAACCACATGCGCCAGGTTGCTCTTACCTGAGCAACTGAATGGGGATGAGGGTGGTGCAGGAACAGCTATAGGCTCAAACCTGTGTCGCTCCATGGAATACAAACACTCCCCTCCACCTCCCACCTGCCCAACAGGGTTGAGGTCTACTGTAAACTTCTGGATGCCTAAGGAACAGGCCTGGGACCAATTTTCCTGCAGAGCCACAGAGTTGGCCTTTTTTCTTAAGGCCTCAAGGGTATGGACACTTAACCAGTATAGTCTTAGAACATGTGTGTTTCTAGTGACATCCATTGTGAGGTACCCCCTGTGCCTAATCTCAAAGCCCTGGTGACTGAGGACATCAGAGGACACAACCTTGTTCTCAGGGACATGAACATAACGGGCTACAGTTATCTAAGAATGACTTAATATACTCAGCCACGCATGTAGTCATGGCCAAGGTCAAGCAGTTGTCTTGTCTCTCCATGTCCCAGTAAGCAGATAAGACACTGTAACTGCTGTGAACTAGAGAACGCTGCAGCCTTTTAGTGGTCGTGTTTGCCGTGTAGCTGTAACTACTGTTTTGGCTGAAGGAGTAATGACTTGCAGCTCTTGAGCGCTGGAGCTGCAGCTCCAACTCCTATGCTCTGAGAGCTGACAGTGCTGACGATTCACTCTGCATGTGCATTCCTGACTGGCGAATAAATTAACTCACTCACAAAGGACTATATGGGCTAATGGGACCCCTCTCCAGGTGCCTCCTGGGGAGGCTCGGCCTTGGCCCTCACATCTACATAAAGCACAAATGACCCTACATTTTCATAAACTACAAAACCACTTCATTGATATTTATATTATGTTTGTAAGTCAGCCCTGAGCCAGATCAAGTACTGACATTTTATCTATTCCTCTAAAAGCTCTCTCCACACATGGCATACACTTGCATTTTTTTAATTGCATTCTTTATTGGTACAATTTGCATACATCTCACAATCACACATAACATTGGGGAATTTGTACCAATATATGACACAAGTCAATTCTCATTTTTACCCATATCCCCACCCACACCTCCCCACCCCCTATATACATGCTCTTTTATTTTCTTTCAGAATCATATTTATTCCTTCCCCCTCATTACATCCCCACACCAAATTTCCTTTGGAAATTTCCCATTCTAAAAAGATTGTCATACTACTAGAGCTCATTTGCATCTACCGGTGCTCATATCAATGAGAAGATC